>JAWZYT010001231.1:22500-175000 GCA_034508575.1 Petrolisthes manimaculis | reverse complement strand
TATGGTGGGTGAAACTTCGACTGTCACAGCACCACCACCACGACCCATACCCACCACCAACACCACTACCACAGTGGCCGGGGTGGGCGGACTCATGGGTGGTGTGGGTCGGGGCGGGGGGTTGGGGCAGGCCTTACTCAACATGGAGGGTGCAGCAGGAGGGGGAATGGGTTGGGGTGGATGGGGTGAACTAGGTGAAGGCCTGGGACTAGAAAGAGGCAGGAGTCGTAACTGGACCTACGAGGAGACCTTAGAGTTAATCTCCCTGTACACAAGTGAAGAATGGCAGTCCAAGTTTAGTTCAGAGAAGAAGAACCACCGAGCCATCTGGGCCGCCCTTGCTGGTGCCCTCACCAGACGTCGTGATGTGTCTGGGGACGAGGCCAGACAGAGACTCAACAACCTCAAGGCTCTCTATAACCGTACCCGTAGGCAACTCCTGGCGGGGGAGATCTCCAGTCCTCAGTGGGAATACTGGGAACCCCTCCATGCCTTCCTGGGCCGACCACAGCCCTATATACCCCTCACCAGCCCTCATACCCCGCCCTCACGACCCCCATACCCCTTCCCTCACCACCATCACCCACACCACCACCAGTACCATCACCATCAACAACAACAACAACAACAACATCAGCACCACCACCAGGGCTGGCTTGGTGCCCTGGGACTGACACCTCACCATTCTCACACCAACACCACTCCCAGGCCACTCCCTAAGGTCTGTCTCTCATCACATCATTTATTATTAAATATTTACCAATTCATAATTATCATAAAAAAACTTGTTACTCCAACACATCTACAGTACGTCACTTTACAGGTTTTTTCCCCGTATGATACTGTATATTTACCACATGATTAATCCTACTGTAGTTTTATATTCAATGCTCTGGTGAATATGTCGGTACACTTCCCACCTTGTGCATGGAACCACAAAAACTGAGTCAATATAAAGTTTCTTCTTACTCTGAGTTTCGCCAAAGTCGGACACACATCGACCTCCTTGCCACTACAACTTCCACCCCTCAGTGTACAGTCACCACCAAAAGTTTCGTCGCTCCTCCGTCTGAGATCTGTTGTTTACACTCGACATTCACACTTGTATAGGATCGTAGGCAAGAACATTCGTGGTGTTTACGATGGCATGGTAACTGTATACGATGGCTCTATAGTGTGTGTATATATGCAGTCATCGTACCGGTACCACACCATCGTCAACACCACGTATATTCTTGCATACGGCCCATAGTGTCGTGAATAAACAAACATACTGTACATACCTCCTCTACTTGACTGAGATTATGTTTACCTTAAGATTCATACACTTTAGATGAGATTTTTGTCCTTTCCCACCAGCATCATTATCAGCATCATCTAGAGACAGGAAGCAGCGACGGGACTTTTTTTGATGACTGTACAGTATGTGTGAGTTGCATAACTTTCCGCCTCGAAATTGACACCTTTGTGCAGAGCGATGACCCAGGTAAGTATACAGTGAGCACCAATAGTCGTGTCGTCTGAAATATCATAAAAACACAAGGCGAAGAAGGGCTTTATAAACGTCTCGTACACACACACACACACACACACACACACACACACACACATTAAAATGGTTTCGATGCGTTTCATACTGAACGTAGGGATACCAATGTGAGGAAGGCTGCTTTCAAACGTTTCAATCGTAGTGTCATTTTGTATCAAGCATAACGTGTAACGATATTAGTGTCAGTGTGTGTACATTTTGTGTCAGTGTGTGTACATTTTAGTGTTAGTGTGTGTACATTTCGTCCTCTGTCATGCATGGGACGTTCATAATGATTCATGAGTAACATTACTTTTCATCTTCGGACAACACCTCGACACTACAACCGCATGACTTGTATTTGCTCACACTGTAACACTCAACTGTGGCAGGAGGAGGAATATACAATACGTACTGATATCTCTACTACATGCACTCAACTCTTTACGAGGGAAGGTAACAACAGCTAGGAAGTTCGTGCACATTCTGGCCTGCGGTAGTGCATGAGCTTGGAATAAATCTGAAATACTTATCCGATTTCAGACACAGAAAATGCTCAACACTAAAGGAATATTATATGTATTATAACGTCGTGTAGTTTCTCCACAGGCCTGTACAAGAATAGTAGGTTTTTTTAGAAAATTTCCCAAGATGTATACATTCCCCGAAATCAGACAGTTGCTTATTTATTCATTCCAACAACTCTAAATCGCCGAAGTTGTGTTGTTAGCGGATTCATTGATGCGTAAACAAGTATGTGTGTTAAATGAATGAAAAGTGTCGTATCGTCTCACTATCAGATGCTCACGTACGTACAGTTCACGATCGAAAGTCCAGCCAGCATCAGGTGAATGAAAGTGAGACATTGGAACACGTTTAAGATGACAGACAGAGGACAAACAGCAACAATAGGTTCGCATTTTCGCATTTAATTTCAAAGGTGTCGCAGGAAGATTGAGCGTGTCTGTACAATATTTATATCTTACTACATATACAACGAATACTAGTGAGACACGTCAGACTAAAACATTTATTACAGACTGAGTTGGAATGGTTTCGTTCTTTATTTGGCAGAAGTTATCACCTATTACCTGGACACGACTTACTACCACGTCCATACCACTACCCAAGATCTTGCCACTACTCACCTCCACTACCCTCGTTACTATTCTCGTCCATACCACCACCATCATCATTATCATCATCATCATCATCATCATCATCATCATCATCATCATCATCATCATCATTAGTGACTGGACTGGTCATTAGTTCGTGAGACTCGATTTTCTTACTACACTATTTCCACATGCAGCTACTACCACTACTACTACTACTGCTACTGCTATCTCCATCACTACTACCACTACTACTGCCACTGCTACTGCTATCACCACCACTACTACTGCCACTGCTATCTCCATCACTACTACCACTACTACTGCCACTGCTATCACCACCACTACTGCCACTGCTATCACCACCACTACTACTACCACTGCTATCTCCACCACCACCACTACCTTACCTATACCATTATCACCACCATCACCATCACACCCCCTACCCCCCTACCCCCCTGCCCCATCATCATCATCATCATCATCATCATCATCAGTAAGGCTTGACAGTTTCTGAAGGGAAAGTTTAGAGTATCTCTTTGTCCTCTCTCTCTTTCTCTCTCTCTACCTCCCTCCCTCCCTCTTTCCTCTCAATCTCCTCCCTCCATCCCTACCTCTTCTTTCTTATTACCCTTCTCCTCCCTCCCTCCCTCCCTCCTTCTCTCCTTCCTTCCTTCCCTATATCTTCTTTCTCTGTTCCTTCCTCTCACCTCTTCTTTCCTCTCCCTCACTCCTTTCCTCATTCCCTCTCCTCCCTCCCTCTTCTTTCCTCTCCTCCTCCCTCCCTCCCTCTCCTTTACTCTCCCCCTCCCTCCCTCCCTCTTGTTTCCTCTCCCTCTCTTCCTTTACTCCTTCTTTCCTCATTCCTTCTCCTCCCTACCTCACTCTCTTCTCCCTCCCTATCTCTTCTCTTCTTCCCTCCCTACCTCTTTCTCTCCTACTTACCTCACACCTATTTTTCTCTCTCCCTCTTATCCCTCCATCCTCTTGCCTCCTTTCCTCCTTCCTAGCTCCTCTTCTATTCTTTCTTTTGTTTTTTTCGTTTATCATCTCTGCTTTTGGTATCTCAATTTCTCTCGTCCACATTCTTCCCTTTACTTTCTATTCTTTCTCTCCCCTTCCCTTCTTCATTTCCTTCCATTTATTACCTCTCCCTTCTTCCTTCTTTCATTTATTACCTCTTCCTCTTCTTCCTTCTTCCATTTCCACTCTCCTCTCTTTCTTATTTTTTCTTCCATCCTAACTTCCTCGTTCCTTTCTATTTATTTCCTGTTCTGTCCTTTCTTCTTCCAATTACACTCCTCTCTTTCTCTCTTTCTTATTATTTCTTCCTCTCTCTCTCTCTTCCATTTATTTCCTTTTCTTCTGCTGTCCTTTCTTCTTCCAATTACACTCCTCTCTTTCTTATTATTTTCTTCCTCTCTCCCTTCCTTTTTCCTTTACATTTATTTCCTTTTCTTCATCTGTCCTTCCTTCATTCATTTACACTCTTTTTTCTTATATTTTCTTCCTCTCTTCCTCTCTCTCTTTTCCATTTATTTTATTTTCTTCTTCTGTCCTTCCTTCCTTCATTTCCACTCCCTCTTTCTTATATTTTCTTCCTCTCTCTCTCTTCCATTTATTTCCTTTTCTTCTTCTGTCCTTCCTTCCTTCATTTCCACTCCCTCTTTCTTATATTTTCTTCCTCTCTCTCTCTCTTCCATTTATTTCCTTTTCTTCTTCTGTCCTTCCTTCTTTCATTTCTACTCCCTCTTTCTTATATTTTCTTCCTCTCTCTCTCTCTTTTCCATTTATTTCCTTTTCTTCTTCTGTCCTTCCTTCTTTCATTTCTACTCCCCTCTTTCTTATTTTTTCTTTCCCGTCTCCCTTCCCCCTCGTTCCACCCTTCCTCCTCCTCCTTGTTGATGGTGATGATGATGAGGCTGTGTGTGTGTGTGTGTGTGTGTGTGTGTGTGTGTGTGTGTGTGTGTGTGTGTGTGTGTGTGTGTGTGTGTGTGTGTGTGTGTGTGTTTGTGTGTGTGTGTGTCTCTGTGTGTGTGTGTGTGTGTGTGTGTGTGTGTGTGTGTGTGTGTGTGTGTGTATGTGTGTGTGTGTCCATGCTGTATTGTGGGGGTAGGCAAAAGTAAAGTGTGTGTTTGTGTGTATAAAGATAAAGTATCTGTGTTTTGTGATGAGGTTTTTACGTGTTTGTGTGTGTATATATGTGTGTGTGTGTGTGTGTGAGTGTGTGTGTGTGTGTGTGTGTGTGTGTGTGTGTGTGTGTGTGTGTGTGTGTGTGTGTGTGTGTCCTACTTACAATCAACACACACAAACAAACACCAACTCCAATATCCTTACAACACACCACAACTCACTACCACTTTTCCCTCCCTTCACTACTACCACTACCACCACTTCTACTTCCCACCACACCTTCACTACCACTACCACCACCACTATCACCACTACTACCACCATTACCACTACCCACCACTTCTCCCTTCCACCACCACTACCACTTCTCCTTTCTACCACCACCACTACCACCACCATCATCACCACTACTACCACCACCAACATCACCACTACTACCACCATCACCACCATCATTACCAAGCCTTCTGCTATCATCCTTTCCATCAGAATAATTCCATCATCATTATCATCATATGTCATTAAAGTTATTATCATTACAGATGATTGCTGGAGGGGGGGGGGGGGGAAGGGGGAAGGGAGAAGGGGGGGGTAAAGGAAGGAGGTGGAGGGGTTGCCAGTTTGTCATTTTATTCCTCCCAACACCAACACTTCTTATTATTTCTTATATTCTTAGACCAGTCCTTGAGAGTTCAGGCTTATTATTATTATTATGTTTATTATTATTATTATTTATAGTGCTGTTGTTCTTGGTAGACATTATTACTATTATGTTTATTTTTTTGTTTTCGTGTTGTAGTTGTTGTTGTTGTTATTATTAGTAGTATTTTTTTGTTTATATCGTTTTTGTTGTTATTGTTGTTATTATATTATTTTTATTTTTATTATTATTATTTTATTATTATTTTTATTATTAGTATTAGTATTTTTATATTGTCATTATTATTATTATTATTATTATTATTAAAAGTATTGATATTATTATTATCATTATTATTACAATTATTATTATCATCATCATCATTTTTATTATTATTATTATTATTATTATTATTATTATTATTATTAATCATTGTCATTATTGTTATCATCTAACAGTAGAGAGCAGGTGGAGGGAAGTAAAAAATTCCTTTGTTATAATGAAATGTTAGTGATGAAGTGTACAGTTACAGTCAAAAGTCTTGTCATTCCACTACTCTCTTGTGATGAACATCTTAAGTATAATAATAATAATAATAATAATAATAATAATGATAAAAAGAAGGGTAAAAATAATAATAATAATAATAATAATAATAATAATAATAATAATAATAATAATAATAATAATAATAGTAAATGAATAATTGTAACATCAATATTAATAATAATAATAACAATAACAATAATAATAATAATAACAATAACAATAATAATAACAATAACTATAACAATAACAATAACAATAGTAATAACAATAACAATAATAATAACAATAACAATAACAATAACAATAATAATAGCATGAGTGGATGTGAGAGGACTGTACACACACACACACACACACACACACACACACACACACACACACACACACACATACACACACACACACACACACACACACACACACACACACTACACTCTGCATGGGGAAACTGACATACCGGATATATTATTATTGTACCCACGAACGATAACATCAAATATTAGAATAACACTAATAATAAGAAGTAATAACACTAATAAGAAATAATAACACTCGTTACTGTAATGATAATAATGATGATAGTAATAATAGTGATAATAGTAATAATGATGATGATAATAATAATGATGGTAATGATAATAATAATGTCAGTAGTAATAATGATAATAATAATAATAATAATAATAATAACAGTAGTAATAATAATAATGATAATAATAATAATAACAATAATAATAATAATGATAAAAATAATATATTTTTTTTTATTATTATATTATGATAGAAATAATAGAATTATCAATCAATGTATATTAAAAATTGCAACCTTTCCAAACTTTCAAAAACGCTCATTTTTTCAATCTTTTTTTCAATTTAATCCATAAATTATTTATTATTGTTTATATTAATTGAATGAATAAATTATTAATGTTATGTTTATATTTGTTTCGTAAGATAATATTAATTCTTATGCTTCTTTGTTGGGAAATTGTCTTGGTGGCTACTTCACCCTTAATCAAAACAAATCTCACAGGAATAATAATAATAATAATAATAATAATAATAATAATAATAATAATAATAATAATAATAATAATAATGTATAATAATAATAATAATAATAATAATAATAATAATGTATAATAATAATAATAATGTATAATAATAATAATAATAATAATAATAATGTATAATAATATGTATTATGTATTCAGGGGACGAGGAAAAGTCCGTTGGGTCGGTGATAATAATAATAATAATAACAATAACAATAATAATAACAATAATAATAACAATAATAATAAAAATGTATAGTAATTTGTATAACGTAAAATATTGTGTAAAATGTATTCAGGGGACGAGGGAAAATCCATTGGCTTGGTAATAATAATAATAATAGCCTAATAATAATAATAATGTATGATCCTATATAACTATTTGTATAATATATAATAATATGTATAATGTATAATATTGTGTATAGAATTTTCAGGGAAAGAGGGAAAATCCGTTGGCTTGGTAATAATAATAATAATAATAATAATAATAATAATAATGATAATGATAATAATTTCTATAATGTATTCAGAGGGAAGGAAAGTCCGTTGGCTGGGTAATGATGATGATGATGATGATGATGATGGTGGGAGGGAAGGCAAAGAAAATGGAGCCTTCTGATGGGGGACTGAACCTATTATTTGTCTAGATGATGGTAATGGATGTGGTAGTGATGGTAGTGATGATGGTGGTGGTGAATGTGGTGATGGTAGAAGTAGTGGTGGTGAATGTGGTGGTGGTGGTGGTAGTAGTAGTAGTAGTAATAATATTGCCTTGTTTTGGTTGTAGATGTGAGTGATAGTCAGTGTGTGTGTGTGTATATATATATAAAATGTTTACCTATGCTAACTGTATGTGAGAGCAATACCACTACTCTCTCTCTCTCTCTCTCTCTCTCTCTCTCTCTCACACACAGCACAACTAACCTTTCTTCTCTCCCACAGGCGTCCCCCGAGGTGATCAAACTGGAAGAAATCGTAGCCAGAGATGGTGAGTACATTACTGAACCCTGTCTGTCCATACTTTACAGAAATAGAGGCACTTAGGGGGGATTGGGAGTAGGGGACAGGCTTGATGGGGGTTTGGGGTGTGTGAGTAGCCCGTGACTCTTGCGAGGCCTCGAGATTATTGGGTGTCCGACGCACTAGATGAGACAATGAAGCTTCGTAGTGTTGATAGCTTCTCTTCTGTTCCCACTAGATAATGACACTTTATTTATACACGTCACTATCTAGATAATGACTCTTTATTTATACACGTTACTATCAGGTTGGTAAGGTTAGGTTAGGTTAGGTATTGGATTCGTATCATATAAGTGAATTCATCTTGAAAAACGTATTATAGTTAAAAAATAAAAATTAGAAAATAAAGTAGGGGAATTTTCTCTGGACGATAAATTGAATGTCAGCCGATTCTTGCCGTTAAGGATCCCCGTGATGTTGTCAGAAAATTGGAGGTGTGAGAGTCCTTCAAACATTGCCACGAAACACCACCTACATTAAAGGAGTTTGTTTTGTGGCATAGTGAGGTGGAATCAAAAGCCACCAGGTCTCTTAGGAAGCTGTGCCACGATACAATTCCCCTCTTAGTAACATTGAAGTCGTCTGTTTCCTGACATAGTTTGGAGGAAACAGTAGGCCTCCAATTTACCTTCAAAAGAGTAATATCACCTTCAAAGGAATATAATTGAGTAAGGAGAGTAGAATTAGAATTAATCTCTCGGGCTGGACGGACAATCGATATTCTTGCATCTACGACACACACACACACACAAACAAACACACACACAAACAAACACACACGCGATGATTATGACCAGCGTATGAATGACTCCGGCATCAGTTCATCTAAGATTTAATAATGCATGCGAGTTTAGCCCAGAATATGTCAAGAAGAAAAGAAGAAAAATATTGATAAATAAATAAATAATAAATTATAATAAATTAATATAAACGCCATGTTGATGTTTGTTATTTGTTTGAGTCCCTAAGGAACCAACAAGGTCATAGTAATGTATTGATCTCAAGTCTCACTGATCGATTTCTGTTACCTCACCGCGCGGGCGTTTGGATCGATCAGCCAGCCAGCCCTGTGATTGGTCCATCCACGCTGGAAATCGATGATCGGACTTGGGCCATGATTGGTCGACGAGAGGGATCGAGTTGCGAGAGGTAGGGAGGGAGGAGAGAGACTGTATATGTGTGCGTGCGTGTGAAAGAGAGAGAAAGAGAGAGAGCGCTGGCTAGCTGTGTGCGTTGGTGTGGTGTGTCCTTGCGTTTGAGTGGTGGATGTGGCTGTGGCTGTGGCTGTGTTGGCGTCATCACCAGTACCTTTGTTTACATACTACCGCATCACAACAGTGGAGAGGTGTTTCAGAGAGACTAATAAACACGGATTATAAAGAGTGAAAGAAACAGCATAGTGAGATTGAGCAAAGGGCGTCGAGTCTGACCCCTCCCCGTACCTTCCTTCCTGCCTGCCTGCCTGCCTGCCTGCTTGCATCCATGGTCCATCCGTAGAGATGTACTGCTTTATTACACACTGAGAAACTGGAGACATTATAATACATACAGTGAAGTATAATCGACGGAATAAGGAAGGTGTTGTGATGACTGTGATCCAACCAGCTTCCCTCTACATTACTCTGTACAGTTACTACAGTACCATATAGAAAAATTTGAACCGAGACGAACATAAATCAAACGAATAGAGAAAGGCAAAGGACGGTGCAGAGAGAAGGTATGTGTCAAGTTTGAACCTCACTTGTGTCATTTATTTCATCCCCACTTTAGAAAGTTACTGTTCAGATCAAAGAAAATAGCAATAAGATAAAGACGAATAATAATAACTAAAGAGAGAGAACATGATGCAACGGAGCAAGTTGTGTTGTTGTGATTGTTGAACCTGTTTTGTACACCACAGTAATAAGAAGGTACCGTTTGAAGACACCAAGAGGGAGACACAAATTATATATACAGTAGACAGACTGTGGTAAAGAGAAGATATATAAATAATTAGACAACATGGTGGGACGTAGCAAGGTGTGGCGCCTGGCGAGGTTCACAGACGACACTAGGGTTGAGGTGGAGTGCAGCCTGTGTCCAGTTAAAATAAAATACGTCGGCAACACCACCAACATCGCCAGACACCTCGAGCTGCGACACCCTGCGGAGTTTGCGGCGTTGGACCCCATGGCAGGAGCAGGTGGTGGAGTGGGCGGCGGGGGTATTACCTCACGTCACCACCACTATCAGACCAGACAACCCCACATGCAACGGGAAGAGGCTGCCATTTGTCGCATCCTAGCGCAGCACCAGGAGGAGTTGAAACGTCAGGAAACACGCTCACCCACTAAGAAGGGCACCACCATCACCCCAAACATTAAAATTCCCAACATAACCATGCCTACCAAAGTGTGGACCTGGCATATTCCCGTACAAGGTAAGTATTGGTGTAACCTAAGATGGATAAACAGACTACATAAAACAGTAAAGGAAGAGGTACCGTTATTGACTGTTTCTATGCCTCTACTACTTCATGTACAGTACAAGGTGACTAATAAGGACTGGACACACATACTCACAATAATGATACTAAATGCACATCCCAAGTAGAGTTCGTTTGTAATAATCATACTCCCAAATTTTAGAATCTCTAATGCGATTCTGTCATGATGGTTAGATGTAGTATGTTATTTACATTTCATGCAGCTTCAAGAGATTAGTATGGTACTGCTACACAATTCCTCCATACATACACAATACCAATACTCATTCCTCAAACCTATAGTTGTGTTTGATAGATTAGGTATATCCCCATCCATTATTAACAGGGACGATGTAGGTTGTAGTTATTAGTCTTTGGTTGTAGTATTATAACTTCTTCCTATTCAACTCGTAAGGACTCTTAGATACCGGTACAATACTGGTGAATGTGACAAGCTTATACAGTATATCACTACGTTTATCTAGCGAACCGGACGGAAAGCAACTATATAAAATACTATATCGCAGTAACTTCCTCATATTTATTTAAACGTATTGAAATTAATCGTATTTCTAGGGTCCGATTAAAATGAGGCTTTAAACCACGTATAAACGGTATTCGAGCTAACAGAAAGACGCTTGATGTAACTATACTTCTCTCAGTTCACGTCACTTCACTGTGTTGTTTTGGTGCAGTACGACAGTTTGGGTAGAAGGGATCCGGCGCCACCACACACACAGTTCCATCCATCACACACACACACACACACACTTGTAACACTCACGGCCACGACGATGAAATTTGAAACATGTTCTCACCAAAGTTTGCGTCGCCCGCCACCACACTCACGGAACGAGTTTGTGTGTGTAAGCCACTAAGCTATGTTTATTTTTATGTTGGGTTGGGTATGGCAGGTTTGGTCCGTTCGGTTTTCAGCTATAGATGTTTCTATATGTTAGTCAAAGAGACGTTTGTTGTGTAAATAGAAGATAATAAAAGGGTGTGATACCGGATACGGCCACTGACTGAACCAAACATTTTGAATAACCAGACAGGCAGACGGACAGGGACAGACACACACACACACACACACACACACACACACACACACAGAGCTAAATGGACACACTTTATTTTTCTTTCAAAGTTAATCGCCACTAATTTATTTATTTATATAACCTAGACGATTTCTCCACCTCCCCCCTCACCCCCATCTTTCCCTTCCCTACCTACACTCCATCAACAACACCATCCCTTCCCTCCCCCAATCGATTTTTGTACCGGTATATCCGTTAGATAATACTACTCGGCAACCCGGAACCCGAACTCCCACCCGACCAACCAACCAACCAGCCAAGTGAGCCAACCTACCCGAGTGAGCCGAGTCCCTTCCTGTAGTGTTGTGTGTGTGTCTGGCTGGTGGTGGTTGGCAGTGATGGGGAGTCGAGTACAGTGACTATTTTGCTGGTGTGTGAGTGTACCCGTTAAACACTACACTACACATTGCAGTTATCTCGCGTGTATGTGTGTGTGTAATTGTGTACCCGTGAATTTCTAAGCTACACATGGAGTTATCTAGTATTCTAGTGTGTGTAACTGTGTATACCCGTTAATTTCTAAGCTACACATTGGAATTACTTAATGTGTGTGTGTAACTGTGTACCCGTTAATTTCTAGGCTACACATTGGAGTTATCTAGTATGTGTGTTCTCGCTGAATTTTACACTACACTACACATTGGAGTTACTTAGTGTGTGTGTAACTGTGTACTCGCTAAATACTACACTACACATTGAAATTAGCTAGTGTTTATATACCTGCTACTGCTCTAGAAATAGGAAATTATCTTGTATGTACCGCTAAATATTACACTACATTTGAATCGAAGGTGTGTGTGTGTTACAAATAAATACAAAGCCTCAGCAGAAATAGTTCAATGGTTACACGCTTATAGAATGTTGTGGAATATTAGTGTTTATATTAGTCAGAGTTGCCGTGATACGTGGGTAGGCAGCAGCTGTGTGTGTGTGTAGTGTGTCAGTCACGTGAACGGGATATCCGGTTGAGGGTGGTGTGTGTGTGCGGGTGTATTATATGGCAACTCTGCACACATACATACACACACACGGTCGCCCTAACACTTCAATAACGACTTTCATATTCACAGTCATATGTTCACGCCGGGTTGGGTTTTTGACTGACACCCAAAACACGAACATTGGGGTAGTGGTAGTGTGAGGTGACTTAACCATATTTATTTGCTTATTATTGTGTGATTATTTGGTTTATTTTATCCGTGTTTGCTAGAAAATTATACTAATTAGTAACAAGGCCAAGGGACGGATATATTTAAGTCTTTACATCATATTTTTCTCTATTCATCGGATTTGATCGGGAAGATGACGTTGAGTTACATGTCTAGATTCTTGTGCAGTCGGATATGTGTTTATATTGTATAGACACTAAATTGATAGTCAGGTACTGTACTGTGAAAAATTGGATACTTTGTTGCAAACAGTATAATTTTGATATCACCAGACTTGCCTAAAAATGACTCACGTAAGAGTGTTTAGGTATACTGTATTTGTTTATCTGTTGTTAAAAAAGTGACTTGTCATGGCCCTAGTTAATCACCTTGAATAACATTATTATACAGTGTTTAATTTGAATATTACCCTTAGTTTATGGATTAAACGGGTAGCACTAGTTAAGACGAAAGTGCATTATTGTCGGAGAGAAACTATATAAGTGCTTTGGTATATCGTATCTGTGTTTAGCGCGGTCACAATACACTCGTATCAAAGTTGCTGGTGTGTTACAGAATTTTGCAGCTGTGGAGCTCAACTGGGATTCATCCGACGGTATTTGCAATACATCTCAAAGTTTGCACTTGCTCCTATGTTTTCATTGCTGACCTCGCCACCAAAATGTTTCAGGTTCATCTCGAAGCAGTGGACAATTTTCCACATCTTGACTTACTGTACGAGTTTATATCATGATTTCAAAGCAGCACGTGCAGGGTCGTACGCCTGGCCATGAATGAACGCCTTTGAACAACATTTTAGTGAAGAGGTGAACTTAACTTTTGTAAGTACGGGTGCTGATAGACCAATTGCCAATCTAGATCTGTTAGTAACTCATGATGCTTGAAAAAACACATTAAAACCCAATTATAATCTTGACTGTGGCCTAAGATAAACATATTTAAAGGCTATGCTCAAAATAAGTGCTGTGAATCTAGTGAGTCTCGGGCAGGACTCATCTCAAGAAGGCAGCTTCGAATGCAGTGAGTTTTCATTGGCTGGCAAGACTCCTGCTCACGCCTTGCAAGATACAGTACCAGTGTAGGAGGAGGAGGTATCAGTACCGCATCTGTTGGTTATCTGAGTGTGGGGAGAACAGAGTAGTGGAGTTTCAGTGAGTAGAGTAGACGATTCACTAAGTAACAAAGATTTTCACTCGCAAGGCATCGACAAATAATAATTAAATCCTACTGAGGAGGAGGTGGAAATATTTAGTGATATACTTGGTTGATTGTCTGAGGATTGGGAAAGTAAGAGACGAGTGAAAAACAGACATATACACAGACAGACAAAATGCCTCGTGGCCGAACAGGACGCGTGTGTGAGAGCAGCGGACGGCGCCTGCCTCCTCCTCTGTTGGCCCCTGCCCCTCCCACTCCACCACCACCACCACCAACAACAACACGTGTCTCCTCCACCACTACTACCACCACCACCACCGCCTCAGTCGTGCCACCTCCTCACCCTGTGCCTCGTGGACGGTCAAGGGGGTCACCAGTGTGGCTCTACTTCAGATTCGAGACCGAGGACCGCAGGAGGACCATGTGTAGTCTTTGTGGTCACTCCATGGCCTGGGACCCACACACCAACTCCACCTCCAACATGCTCAAGCACATACGTAACAAACACCCAATGGAACATCGCCAGGCTTGTCAGGAGGGTAGACACGCCATGACCACAGCATTCCTACATACCTACGGTCACTTCTGTCGGGGTAAGAACAGAGAATTTTTGTACATACCGCCAGGATCGGTATTTATACAAAAACATCTCTGAGTTTGCACTTGTTCGTGTGTTTGCATTACATTTCTGATCTCGCCACCAAAGTGTTTCAGCTCATTTCGAAACAGTGAGCCACTTTCCTTCACTTGAAATACGAGTCTTTGTTACGATATTGAAGCAGTGCCGGGCTTTCGTCCTTTCCGTAAATGAACACCAACCAACACAATTGAGGTGATTGTTTTGTTTTCTGGGATAGGCCAAGTTTGGAGGAATCAGTTGCTCTGAAATGTTCCCAATAATATGTTCTCCCTTTGATGCACGTGTTGACTGTAAGGATATAAACAATGACAACAGTTTATCTCTATTCAGGCAGGCAGTCAGTTAATCAGTCCGTCATCGGAGTATTGCCATGTAGTTATATGTTACCAGTATTTGTACATTGAGGGGGATATTCATTATTGATACATTAGACTGCCTTGATTCCCTTAACGTATGCCAGGAAACAGAACAAGTTAAACAATAATAATGGTGGCCTGTTACTTAAATTTAGTTTGAAGGAATCAGTTGCTCCAGACTTTTCATTTATGGTGTGGAATCCCCGTAGACCAACATTTATAACATATAATAAAGATGATCCAACGTTAATATTAATGTAACAATATGAACTGGGGCTGGATACGCAAAAATATACAAAGGCGCCATTGGTACAGTTGGCGGCAAAAGTCCTGTCGCCTCACTTCACCGAGGCACACGATGTTCATAGACTCGTGATTCTAACCCCTTATCCCCCCTCTTTTCTGAAGCCCATGGTCAAAGAAGAACAGGGAATCGAACACATTATTGCAGATTACCTCCTTCTAGTGTGTTATGGACGGTATTGGTAAGTCAAGTGAATGTTTAATCATACATATCAACATCAAGAGTCAATGATATCACTCCTAACTGGTAACTATCCCACTCAGCCCCGGTATGAAAATGTTAGGAGTTATAATACTGACTTGTTGTTGATATCTGATTAAACATTCCCTTGAATTACCAATACCATCCATAACATACCAGAAGGAGGTAATCTGCAATAATATGTTCGATTCCCTGCTCATCTCTGACTATGGCTTCAGTACACAGTGTTGGTAAATATGTAGCAACTGATTCCTCCAAACTATTCTAGTCACCATAATTATTGTTAATCTTATTCTGTTCTCAGGCATACATTGGAGGAATCAAGGGGCTCTAATGTACAGTCGCGTTTAATTGTCATGTCAACACCTTCGAATGAAACGGCCTCGATATATTAGGCCTATGTGAAACTATATAGGCCTATGGTTGAGTGATGAGTGACGTAACATGCATATATAGTAAAATGTGAAGTGATGGGTAGTGTAATGTGAAGTGGTAGATAGTGTAATGTGAAGTGGTAGATAGTGTAAAGTGCAGTGGTAGATAGTATAATGTGAAGTTGTAGATAGTATAATGTGAAGTGGTAGATAGTATAAAGTGAAGTGGTAGATAGTTTAATGTGAAGTTGTAGATAACATAGCGTAGTATAGGCAGGTGCAGTTGTAACATTGCCTAACATAGACTTAGCTTATTAAACATGGTGATTTGCGTAAAGTAGCGTACCGGTAGCATTGTTTTATTTATGCTTCAACCCCGGGACAGTAGGTTGTGACTCTTTATGAAGCCCCGAGATTATTGAGTGAAGCTTCAAGGTGTTAGGTGCTTCATCATGTGTCGAACTAGATGGAGGGAGTGGAGCTTCAAGGTGTTGGAATGATTGATGATTCTTTTCTGTTCCGAATGGTTGCTGCCTCTTTTCTGTTCCGAATGGTTGCTGCCTCTTTTCTGTTCCGAATGGTTGCTGCCTCTTTTCTGTCCCACTAGATGTCGACACCTTATTTACACGTCACTATCTAGGGAGGGAGAGTAGCTACACCGTCACTCACAACAACATCATGGAATAATATGGTCTGGTATTTTCTTTGCTAATTCGAGTTGGTGACGATATAGAGGGTATTTATTTATGATACTTGAAGAAAAATGAGAACCATCAGATCACCTCGGAAACAAATCCCAGATGTTTGGTGTGGACTTGAATCGATGTCCTTGGGATTGGTAGTCAGTTGCTTTTTTTACTCTGTTTGGTAAATATGTCCTTGGGATTGGTAGTCAGTTGCTTTATTTACTCTGCTTGGTAAATATAGCATAGCAGTTCAAGGACAAATAGTAGGTACTAGTGTATGTCAAAGGTCCCTACCACCTCATATACCAATACCAATACCTCATATACCAATACCTCATATACCACCAATACCAATACCTCATATACCAAGGAGGAAATTATCAGGGAGTCTAATATATGCTACTGGATCTGTATAGATGTGTGTTTTCTTGTTATCATGAGAGAGAGAGAGAGAGAGACTGGATAGTATACCGAATAAGGTGTGTGTGTGTATTTACAATTTTACATGTTATCAAGAGAGACACTGGATAATACCGTATATAGTGTGTGTGTATGTATGTATATGTGTGTGTATTGACGTGTTATCATTTCCACTTCAGAACTACAATTTCAGTTAAGCACCTAGCGAGATAGTGGTTCTGTAATCTGTGACAAAGCATTTAATGAGCGGCTGTTCTCTCAAGCCATTGTGGGCCCCGGCAGACTGATAACATGATAACAATACCTCTTGAGACTCAGCTTACATTAGGTGGGGTTGGACTGGATTAGATTGGGTTGGACTGGACTTGACTAGGTTAGGCTGGACTGGACTGGACTAGATTGGGTTAGGTTGGACTGGACTGGACTAGATTAGATTAGGTTAGGTTAGGTTAGGCTGGACTGAGCTAGACTAGATTAGGTTAAGTTAAACTGGGATAGGTTAGGTTAAGTTAGACTGGACTAGATTAGGTTAAGTTAGACTGGACTAGGTTAGGTTAAGTTAGACTGGACTAGGTTAGGTTAAGTTAGACTGGGATAGGTTTGATTAGGTAATGTTGGTCTAGGTTTAGGCTGGGCTGGGCTGGACTGTCCTGAGTTAGGTAACAGTAGGTTAGGACCGTTAAGTAGAGCTGGGCAAGGCGAAATGTAAAATTTGAAGGGACTGGGTGAATTTTCGCCAGGATAATCCCCCCCCCCCCTACACACACACATAATGGTGGTGGTGGGTCTTGCGGTGAGATGAAAGTGTATAATATTTAAGCGTCTCCCGCGCCCCTGCTGTTCTTGGGTTATCAACCACTCCAGTATCTAGCTTCTTATCGGTAGCAAAGGCACCCCAGCATCACTACATCATGATAATATTGTAGTGTAGGTGACTGATCTCAACAACACTCTATGTCATTCATCACCACACCAACATCATTATTATACTCAACATAATCCTGATGATTATTTTAATTTATTTATTTATTATTATTATTATTATTATTATTATTATTATTATTATTATTATTACAGTATTATTATTATTACCTCCCAGCCACTGTCATACTGTATTTTACAGCGATTATATACCCCAAATCTAGATTCAAGGTAATGTTTCAATATGGCTTAATGATCTGGCAACTATCCCCAGCATCTATAGCGACTACAGTGTTATTCTCGGGTATACAGGCTACGCTACTCTTATCATGCTGGTCTAAAAATCACTGTGCACTTCCCTTAGTGTCTTCTTGTTTGATTTCTTCTGTTTGGTTATAACTGACTACCTTATACTGTGACCACACACCACACCACACCACACCTGTCCTCATCTCTCCAACCCCTGACCTACTCCAGACGCAGCATCCACCAACTCCCTCCCTCCCTTCCCTCCCTCACTGAGACATCAAAGCTGCCGGTGTACCTCAATGTTATCACTGTAATCACTCATGATGTCCATTCTCACTTGTCTCAGTCACAGCCAATTGCCACAGTTTAGTCGTGTTTTGCAGCGTGTGTTGTGGTCGTGTGTGTGGAAGTGTGTGTGCATGACGTGTCGAGTCGGGTGAGGTGTGCGTAGCGTGTGTTTGTCGGTGGGGAAGAGTTGGGACAAGGTGCAGAGGTGAAGAGTTGGGACAAGGTGCGGAGGTGAAGACGAAACCGAGACCAGATGAAAGGGTTGGGACGAGGTCTCCTCGGTATCGGTCGATATCAGATATCAGGGGGTTGGAGTATCAGCGGGCCAGCCTCACTCGCTCTCCCACACTGGTACAGACAGCAGGGCGCTCACATACCCTCCCTCCCTCCGTCGTCGCCACCGTCGTCGTCATTGTTGTTGTTGTAGTACGCCCCCCACGCACCGCTAGTAACTACAATGTGCCGTGGTCCACCTGCGTCTGTACTGCTAACACTTACCACTATCAATAATATATACCTGGTGTCTCACTATACTACCCATGCATACACTACAAGCTGGCCCACACACCACACACACTCACCTCCAACATCAGTCAATACTTGTTATATAACATTCAATACATTATTATACCGTATATTGCTTACATGTTCACTAATCGCCACCTGCCATCATGCCACTACTTCCTCACTCACTCACTCCTTGCCGACACACTAACCTCAACTCAACTGTATTGTGTTCCAGACTTGACACTATCCCTTCCATGTGCCTCACTGCTTCTGCCTTCACACACACACACACATATTATTTTAACCATTGCACTTATGTTTACATTTACAAAAAATCTTGAAGTTCACACACACACCTGGCTGCATCCACTCCCAACATGTCACGTGCTCACATACACACACGCATACATACACACACGCACCACGTGTTCTCTCATTCAGCCAGGTCTCTCATTCTTCCTTTCAGCAAAACCGTGTACCGTATCGCACTACAACACAATATTACCCGTCCTTTAGTTAATTAGAAAACTACTCACTCATTCATTACTACAAACTGGACAAGGAAACAGAATGGTGCCTATGTATACACGTAGGAATTTCGTTGTGTGGCATAGAGTGGAGGAATCAACAGCCCTACAACTCTCCCTGTACCTCTAATCTTTGTGTGTGTGTGTGTGTTTGATATACATATATATTTTTTGAGGACTACTTATCACCAAAACGAAGCAAACGTGACCCAACAACAGAATATGATGGACGAAGGAAGGAGAAAATTTGTGCTCGTATGACATAATATTTTTGGTGTCGTATCCCATATCCTAGACGTGTTCTCAGACTCCTATATATATTCCTTATTTATCCTATACTATCTTCTCGGTAAATGTGTTCCTGTTACCGGTATTGAAGGAGAAATGTTGTACTCGGAAAAATATTATGTTCGTGATACAGGCAATGAAAGAGAACATTTATGCTCGGTACATTTTTCATGATACCGGTATTGAAGGTGAACATATGTGCTCGATAAATATTTCATTGGACCGATGATGAAAGAGAATATTTTGTACTTGGTAAATATGTTCATGATACCGGTAATAAAGTGACATGGTTTGTTTGTTTGTTTGTTTGTTTGTTTGTTTGTTTACAGCGTGTTGGTAAACAAATAAACATACGGTAAATGATTATCCCGAGAGTGTCGTAAGGGGAAAGTAACTATATAACCTGATGTTGGAAACGTGATGTAGTCAGAATATTGAAGGTAAACGAGTCCTTCAAATAAATATTGCCACGAAACACCAACTATAAGGAAGGATCGTGTTTTATGCCATAGTCAGGGTGGAATCAGAACTGCCTCCAATTCCCATACCGGATCACATGTTATGATTCCTCCACACTATGTCATGAAACGATATATATCCTTCCCAGTGACATTGTAAAGATAGGTTTTATGACAGAATTTGAAGGACTACATGTGCTCCAATTTGCCCATAACATGTTACTTAAGGGGGAAGTTCTGTGTTGGTAATTCTGGATCAACTGAATCCTCCAAACTATTCTAAGCAACAGAACACCATTATTTATTCCCCTCTGGTCCTGTTTCTTGGCATAATTTGGAGGAATCAAGGCACTCCAATGTACCAAAAAAGAATGACCACCTTAAGACGTGAGTGAGTGAGTGAGTGAGTAAGTAGTTTTCACGTGTCTCCAGGAAGTGATATATATTATGATTACTGGGAGATACTCTTGTTGGTAAATTGGAAAGCCACTGATTCCTCCTAACTATACCAGAAAACAGACGCCTTCAGTAGTAAGGTACCAATACGGGAGGATCTATTGTTTCATGGCATAGTTTGGAGGAATTAGAGACCTTCCAATTCACCAACTAAAGAGTCTCCCCTTAGACGACCATGGTTTGTGTATAGTGTTGTGTTGAAATTCAAGTCACAGTGAACAGGAATCTTAATGTTGGTTTTGTGTTTGTGAACTGCTAATTTGAGTCACATTTCACAGCATCGGTGAACACAGACTGGAGTGGGAGTGGTTGTGGTTGTAGTGGTGGTGTTTGAAATATGATAGTATGTTGTGATATAATGACAGTGAACTCATATATTATACGTGGTATGTATTACAGGATAGGTGTGTGACAAACTGGTTGTATCATTAAAAAAGGAACAATACGCAATAGAAATGACTTTGGTGAACTGATTAATACTTGGAATACAATACACGATAAGGAAGCAATAAATACATCAAAGGAACAGACCACAATAGAAAGGACGTGGTACATAGGAAAGAAAAATAGTAACAGGAATGAAAACAGTGAATTAAACGTGCCTCTAACGTGCTACAAGAAAATACCCCTAGCCACCCTCGAGGCCTTGTGTGGAAAGTATATACCTACGTGTTTGTGATTATAAAGAAAAGAAAAAACATTGACATCAGAACGAGAGGGAAAATAGTACTGTATAAAGATTTGCCTTCAATGACGCGAACAAACGGTGTAGCCTATATATAAACAAACAAAGTACATCAAGCCAAGGAAAGTGAGTGTAGGTCATATAGGACGAGGTGTGGGGAAGCATAAATGGCTGTGTTTACTTAACTACAGTGCCCTAGTGTGTGTGTGTGTGTGTAGGTGGGTGGGTGTTAGGGTGTATATGTGTGTGTTTGTGTGGTGTGAACAGTATCAACTTTATAGTGAAAATAGTGATTGTGGGTAATGGCATGAGTACTTATATTCATGTTGTTTGTGAATAGACTGAAATCTATGCTGGATAAGAATGTACACAAGTAATTGCTGACAAACTGTTAGAACCTTAGAATGGGTTGTATGGTACGACATGTCAGGCTGATTATGTGAGGTTTGGGTATGGGAGGGATTCAGAATATGTACTGGCGGTTTCTCAAGGTATATTCGTGTGTGTGTGTGTGTGTTTGTGTGGATAATAATAACAGATACTTAAAATATATAGATCACCACACCAAGTAACATAAATATACAATACGGTATATATATTTTCCTGACCCCTCGGCATTATATACTACCCACCACCAACACACAACCACACCACATAAACGCTTTTATTTACCTACCTACGCGCCACATCACCACTTCTTTATAAACCCCACCCACACACCACATAACCACGTCTTTATAAACCCTAACCACATAGGCCTAACCACTGTCTTTACTTACTTACTCACCCAGACACACATCACCACCACACGTCCACCCACCCCACCACTAACTATACATCACAACACAACACAACACAATATGGAGAGTGAAAGCGGGCAAGTAGGCGGACCCAGCACTTCCTTACCTGCCCCTCCTCCCCCTGAGAGTATGGGAGCTATTAACCCCAACATTGGCGATGGGGGTGGGGGCATGGGTGGAGGAGGAGGAGGAGGAAATGGGGGTGGTGGTGGTGGTGGTGGTGGAGTGATGGGTCTTCGAGATATGAGTGGTGCTGGAGGTGGGAGTATCGGAGTTGTAGGAGGAGGTAGTAGTAGTAGTGGTGGTATGGGAATGAGTGGAGGAGGAGGTGGGACAATAGGTTTAAGGGATGTCGTTGGTGGTGGTGGTGCTGGTGGAGGTGGAGGTTCAACGCGCAGAACCTCTCGTGTGTGGAGGTACTTTGGGATGGTGGACAACTGTCATTACATCTGTCGTCTGTGTTCCTTCGTGGGCGCCTACACCAACACCACTAACATGAGGAAGCACATACAGCATCACCACCCAGAACGCTTCCAGGACATCTTGGACCACACACGACCCACCACACGACCCTTCTATACCCACACCCACCTGGCTCCACGCTCACGTCCACCCCTACACCAGCCACCAGGACCCCACCACTACCATCTCTACCCTGTGTCTAACAAGAGGGGAGTAGTAGTACATGGTACAAAGGGGGTCGACGCACCCTCATACCTACAGCACCCTGACCCCTCCTCTATGGTGGCCCCAACGCTACACGCCCCACCACAAGCCCCACCCCACCAGCAACATCAACAACAACAACAACAACAACAACACCTTCAGGGTCCGTCCTTCACAGCCTTGCCCCACCTCCACCACACGTCTGTTCCCGCCTCCAACATGACCGTGTGTGACCTCAGCCCTGAGGAGACGAAGTTAGTTACTCAACTGCTGCCTCCACTCCCTGAACCACCAGACCTAACACCACATCACCCAGCCAGAGGTGAGAAGACTCCAACAACACACATGGTGGTTTGTAGTAAACCTTATACAACAACTGGATGTTGACGTTTGACAGTTCTGGGGTTGATTTTGTTAATAGCACAACATTATGTCGTTCACAGCTACCCAAGTAATGGATTATTTTCGCGTAAAGATATTTAATGAAAATGGTTAGCAAGCGCCATTTTTTTTTTGGTGGGGGGGGGGGGAAGGGAATATGGCAAGGTTGTTTGTTATGGTCATATTTCAGCTTCAGGAAATTGAAACCAATATATTAAATTTGAGAGGACATTCCCTCATACACACACTATACAATATAATAGGTATATTCTTACCATTGTATGAGTGTTTTTATTTTGTGATGTTGAAGAGAGAGACCAAATGTCGCGTCGCTGCCAAGGTACACAAACACTCTATCCCTTCTTTGGAGTAATGGAAAATAGAAAGCCTCCCAGAAAAATAAGTTGCATATATCAATTGGTGTGTTTGATGTGCTATAGTATACCCAGGAGAGGCACAGGAGCCACCAACCACACTCCAGTCAAAATCATTAAAGGAAAATTTATTGTTCGCAAGAAAGTTTAAATACAAATATGAACATTAAAGATAAAATAAAAGCGTCGTAATACACACTGCAGTAGTCAACAAATACTATGGTTTCCTTGAATTGAAACGAGAAGTGCGAGGACCATAGACTTTTAGAAATAGTTTTACCAAGACCTTCATTCATCAGTATCTATCTGTAATGTAGTCAGATCTTCTCTCCTCTTTCTTCTCTATAATTTCCTTCTATCATTCCCATGCCTTCCCTCGTGTCAAAATAATCTCTCATCTGCCCTCGTGTCAAAATAATCCCTGATCTTCTCTCCTCTTTCTTCTCTATAATTTCCTTCTATTATTCCCATGCCTTCCCTCGTGTCAAAATAATCTCTCATCTGCCCTCGTGTCAAAATAATCCCTGATCTTCTCTCCTCTTTCTTCTCTATAATTTCCTTCTATTATTCCCATGCCTTCCCTCGTGTCAAAATAATCCCTCTGGGCTTCCTGCTAGTTCCCATTGTAATATTATTCTGTATCTCTTAAGGTTTTAATGTATTCCTATAGTCGTATTCTTTTAGCTTACACATCAATGGTTGGATGAGTAATTATTGTCATCTTGTGTGTGAAACTTATATTATTTATCATTTTACGGTATGTTATGATCGAGTTTCTATGGCAGGTAGACTTCAACATATTTATTATTATTATTAGTATTAGTATTATTATTATTATTATTATTATTATTATTATTTTATTTGTTATTATTATTATTATTGGAAGTAGAGGAAGGGAGAGGAGAGAGGTAGGTAGGTAGGTAGGTATCGAGTATCGGAATATCGACCACAGATATCGGCACCACCACCAATAACACACCAACCTCCCGATACACAAACCCCACACTCACATTCATAGTTATATAGAGGTTATATACACCCACACTCACATTTATACAGAGGTTACATACAGCCACACTCACATTAATACAGTTGTACATTCAGTCACACTCACTCCCACTCCCCCAGCTAACCTCCCGAAACACAATCCCACTCACACTTATACTCCCACTCACCCCCACAGTTAGGCTACAGGGATTTCATTCAGTCCCACTCACTCCCACACTTACAGGGGTTTCATTCAGCCTCACTCACTCCCACACTTACAGGGGTTTCATTCAGCCCCACTCACTCCCACTCATTCAGTCCTGTATTTCAAGTATGGGCCAGAGGACTTACTAAAAATATTGCCAAAAGTCTCACTCCGAAAGGTCGGTATAAATTTTCACTGAACCCGATGACAGGCCTTCAAAGTTGATCAAAGATGTACAACCACGATCCAAAGTTTTACCACCCCCTTGGCTTGGCTGGCACGTAGGCCAAGACAGTGTTAAGTGGTAATACTTTTTTGGTACATTGGAGTGCCTTGATTCCTCCAAAGTATGCTAGGAAACAGGACCAGAAGAGCAAAAATAATGGTGTTCTGTTGCTTGGAATAATTTGGAGGATTCAGTTGCTCCAGTTATACCAACACAAAACTATAGAGTTGGTAACGAGACAGAGTGAGGTTCACTTCGAATTCATTTTATGGTTTGTGGTAAGTGAATGCACCTATCTCGTTACCAACTTATACACCAGTTTGTCAGATCGTCTAGCGTCTCTATAGCCTATCTTTAACACTGACTTCGGCTTCCTGCCAGTCAAGGGGATAGCGGAACTTTGGATTGCGACTGTACAGTGGTGGTCTAAAGCTGTCTGTCTGGTGTGATGATCAACTTTGGGAATGATCTTTGTTGTTGCGGTGGATGAGATGGGATTGTTTGTTCGGCTTGAATGAAAATTACGAATGAAACAAAAGAAATAATTGCATCTCATTCACTAAATCATTCTTCCCTAAATATATCACCATTATTCTTAACAGAGTCATACTTACAGGTTATACCCTATACAGGTATAGGCTATAGAGCAAGTTACCCCCCCTGAGAATTGAACCATTGGCCATGTGATACATAATTTACGCATGGGAATGTGTAATTATTTAGGACCGTTTAGGAACGTACAGTTACATTGGGATGTTTACTGTTTACCTCATGAATAATTTAATATTTGCTTATCAGTTTTGTTAAGTGGGTAGGTCCTTCACAGCACGACAACAACAACTTGTATTGTATTTATATATATATATATTATTATTTTCCAGCCCTCCCGACTGCTGATGACGGTGTTGGTGGTGGTGGTGGAAGTAGTGGTGGAGGGAATGACTACACCCACAACAATGGTGATGAGGCCGAGGGTGGAGGAGGGTCGGCTGGCTCACCCGTTGATCAGTACCATGGTGGAGGTGGAGGTGGAGGAGGAGGAGGAGGAGGGGGGGACAGTAGTGAGAGAGACCCCACCCCTGCACCACCCACACCTACACACCAAAAGCCAGGTCAGTAACCCACACGTATTAATCATCCTTGTTTTCGTCATCATCAATTACCATTTTTTAAGGGTTGGAGGGAGGGACACTTATTAACAGAGTGGGCTAACATGGTAATTCTCTTTTATTTAATTTTCCATCCATGGGCCTGAAGTCCTTCACCTCCAATAAAATGGAAATAATTATTATGATAATTTCAATGTTGGAGCATCAGCTGAGATGAATTGGAACTCAGACTGATATAACTCATGCTTACAAGATGTCATCATCATCAGTAGGCCTAACCCTTTTCCTTTTTTTCAAGGGGTGAGAAGACTTTACAGCCAGGGATAGAAAATGGAAGCATAATACAGAAAGTAAAGACAGAGTACACAGTGAAATGGGTCACGCACACAATCACTCTCCCTTTCAAGTTCATAAGTTCTTACATTCATTTAGCTTTGGTGAAATGAGCCTTTCCATGGGCTTTAAAGTTGAAACCTTGCCCCATCTGGCCTTTACCTAACCTACCTACCCCCACAACTATTAAAGTGTGTCTATATCTTCTTCACCCCAACCCTTTCCTACCTACCACCCCAATTTCTCTCACCTTTCTCCAACCCCAATACTGTATTTCTATCACCTCCAAACCCACCCCACCCCACTATATATATATATATCACCTCTCCCCACCCAATTATTTCTCACCTTTTCCCAAAAAAATTCTACCACCTCTTCCCCAAATTTTTGTCTCGCCTCTCTCCCCAACCCCACAATTATTCTCACCTCTATCTCCCACCCCACCATTTCACTCATCTCCTTCCCCCACAGAGAGCTACCAGTTACGCCACAATAACCACTTGACCTTGGTGCTGGAGGCCTTGGCTCGAGATGAGTCGTTCATGGATGTGACCCTCACCGCTCAGGGACGCTCACTCAAGGCTCATAAGGTTAGAGTTCATTTACTGTATATTTTTATTTTTTATTTTTGAAGCTTAGAGTTATTGTCTACAATTTGTATCACTACCTAGCATCTGGGATAGGAAAAACCCTCATGAGTTTCAAAACAACTTACTGTCTTGTGTTGTCTGAATGCAATTATAATGTTAATCTTACCTGGGCCTTCTTCAGGAATGGTTGTGATTGGCTGGTGGTCTGACTGCTGGGTGATGAGCTTTGATCAATCATGAATACCCTTTGTAGAACTATACTGAGTGTAGACATTTACTGTCAGTTTAAGAAAAACAGCCTATACTGTACTGTATAATAATTTATGCAGTTATGCTTTACCTTCAGTTTTGATATACTTTACTGTATCTGAGGTTTGTTATCTCATTTTTTTCATTTTTATATGTAAACATTCTTTAAATGTACAATCACGCACCACAATCTCTAGTCCGTCTGAGTCAATGCCCAAGATCTGAAGCAGGGTGTTTCTGAATGACAGCCTACCTAAACCATCACAAAGTCACACACATTTCAAACCAATGTAGGATTTTAGTAGACTGTCATCTAGAAACCGCCTGCTCTAGATCTTGGGCTTCAATTCAGGTGAGCTAAAAATGTGGTGAGTAACTGTACTTGTATTGGGTATAATTGTACAAGTAGCCTAATTTCTTGGAACACTTGGTATCTGAGAATCTATTTTATAACTTCTAGTATAATATTAATTTATGATGTACCACATAGGAGAATTGCTATACAGTACGCTTACAATATATTCCACTACAGAACTGAACAACAAAATTTGATCCCACTGAACTATATACAGTATATACTAACACATACAGATATAGCCATAAAATTATAAGGTGTTGTCTATTATAATATTTTTATTACCTCAAATTTCTACGAACTCCATAATTCTCAACTTGAGTTTGGAAGAACCAATAGCCTCCACTTTGTTGACATTCTCCTCTATCCCCTTTCATAGTTCTCATCAAATTTCATGTGTGTCAAGTGTTCAATTTTATTTCATTCACATCATGCTTAGTACAGTACCTTGGCAGTGAAATGTGTGGATGTTTATCAAGACTTTAATGTTCTTAAGTGAAGAAGTATAATCTTGCAGAAACATATAAAAGGACTTATACCCAATTAATGTCTCTTTCATGTTTCAGTCAGTCCTGTCAGCGGTAAGTCCGTACTTCCGAGGTGTTCTGCGTGACAACCCTTGCCAACACCCCATCATTATCATGCCACGAGATGTCAGGTTCGAGGAACTCTACAGTATCGTCAACTACATCTACAAGTGAGTGATCCAATTGTTAGAAAGTTGGATTTGGCTGACCATAATTTGATGACAATTTAACTGGGTTTAAAATAATACTGTAGTAATAACAATAATAATAGTCCTAATCATTGCCAACAGGGGTGAGATGACTGTGGCAGCGGAGGACCTCACATCGCTGCTAAAGACGGCCGAGATCCTGCAGGTGTCAGGTCTGGCACCTTCGGACTCCTCTGCAACACTCAACCCCAATCATCATGAGTCTTCAATAACAGGCAATCCTCGCTCCTCATCCACATCATCCTCTGCCTCATCTACCAGTGCTGCACCACCTGCCCCTCGCCCTCGCCCAGCCAAACAGACACAACAGCAACGAACAACGACCACACCACCACCAAGACCCAAGTCTGGCGACAGTTCCATCAACCCCACAGACTTTATGGATGTGGATATGACCTGTGTTAAGGAGGTATGAAATGAGTGGTAGTAGAGGGAAACAAATAAAAACCCTTGTGCAGTGTTGCAAAGATTTAGATGAGACAGAACTGCAAGGAGAGATACCAGTAAGAGAAGTAGGGGTCTGAGGTTGTGTTCCATTTGCTAGATACAGTAATGTAACTGAAGGCAGCCAATATATTACCAGAAAGATGCTCCCCTCTGACTGCTTCCTAGAGGTTAGAACCTATGCAAGTCTGCATGGTGCAACCTTGGCGAGGCACCCTAACACCCTCAAAGTGCCTATTGGATGTCATGAAGGAGGAAAGATAGGTGTAAGGAGTGTTCCAGAGTTTACCAGCAATAATAGTCAAAGATACTGGTTGACTCTTGAATTATGGAGTTGGATAGTAAGGGGTGTGCCTGAGTAGCTTGTTGAGTGTCCTAAGGGTAGAAAGAATACAATGAGATTTTCCGTATAGCAATGCCCATCAGTTCTTCTGCACACCATTGGACTCTCATATACTTTGTAGTGTACAGTGAGGGGTAGACAGGTCATAGGATCATTGAGGAGAATCATGAAGGGTAAAAGTGTAAGTATGGAAGTGAAAAGGGGATTAAGAAATAGTATAATCCTGCCAACACTGACATATGCGTCAGAGACATGGACATGGAGTAAGGCTCATCAGTCTAGAATAGGTGCAGTGGAAATGAGTTAACTTGAGAGGAGCATGTGGCCTTACTAGGTGGTATGGAGAAAGTAATGAGTGTGTATGAGTGAGAAGGCAATTGGTATTGAATGTGAAGTGGTTGAGAGGGTGGTTTGAATATGTGGAGAGAATGCAAGGTGAGGAGTTAGTAAAGCTGTATGGAAGTGATATTTTGGGGACCTGGTGTGAGAGGCAGACCACTGGTCATAGATGGGAGAACAAAGTGGAGAGTATGTGAGGGATAGAGAAGGGTTTGACTAAGAAAGAAGGGAAAATTGGAGATTTTTCTGCTGTGGCCTTCCTCTTGGGGGGAGTCCCCAAAGGGAACAAGGTATCAAAGCTATAGATAGATAGACAGATAGCTTGTGACATTGGCAGTATCTTTTAAATTGGGCATTAAACAGAATACATTTCATGTTTGTTATATAGTGTAATTTGGTTTGTATGTACTGACCTTCAGTTGATGCTTTTAGCCATAGTAGATAGAAAGTGCTTTTGCATAAAGCTGACTGATATTCATTGTAACCATACAGGAGGTGACAAGTGGTGGGGAAGAGGAGGATGGTGAGGAGCAACTTTCCAAGCTGCCATGCCCACAGTCCTCACCTGGTGACGACTTGCAACACACAGCTGAGGCGTTACACGAGGCCTTTTCCCTTCCTTACGACCAGAACCTCCAGCAAACTCTACCTTCAACCAGCTCTAGCAGCACTACCTTTCATCAGTCCTCTGCCAGTACCACTGAAGCCCTCGACCCATCAGCCCCATCTATAAAGTCCGACCCAGACCATAATATGAACCCTCAGCCATGTACCGGAACCATAGAGAATGCCCATCCCTTAAGGTGTCCCCACTGTGAGGAACAACACAGAGACATGGACACATTGTTGACACACTTAAGACTGAGACATCCTACCAAACCCAGCTTCACATGTGGGTGTGGACGTGTGTTCACTCGACAGACATATCAGCAGGCGCACTCCAAGCTCTGTCCCAATGCATCCTGAGTCTAGTTTGTTATTGGGGACATTGTGCAAACGTGACCTGGAAAATAGATGTATAAGATGTGCTTCTGGTGTTAATAGAATTTCTATGGTCTGCCTTGTGAAATATTATTCGAGAGCTTTGAGACTTCAGAGCTGGCTGTGGAAGTTTCTTATGCACAGAAAATATAGCTGTAAAATTTCATTACTTCTGAGTGAAAAGCAAATTGGTGGTGTTTACTGTGGTATGGAAAATACAGAATTAGTAATGCAATGCTTCTACACGACTAAAGTTGTTTGACTTTTTCAGTATGCAGTGACAATAGTACAGCTCCAGTTATGCATTTCCTCTCATTTCTATAAAAGATTGGTGCTTATTTTGAAGCAAGTTTAATATAATGCCAGTGTTGTCTGCTAAAGGTTCTCACTGCAGGTTCTCTGATTCATTTAAAGTTTTTGGGCAAAGATTTTTCACTCTTTCAGCTTTTATACATACAATTTGTAACTGGTTACCAAAACTACTTAAAACATATAATGAACTATGTATTCATCTGTGAAGTCTAATTCCCTTTCTTCAAGGGATGGGAAGGATCCAGGGTTAAGAAAGAGAAAATAGATGAAAATAACAAATCAAATGTCCAATGCATTATGCTGTACAAATGTAACTTATTTTGTTCAAGTACACAAAACTGTCAGCTGAATTAAGCTATTGGTGGTAAGTAGGTGCTGTGACACTACAGTATGTAAAAACTAATTGGATATAATAGTGTACATTCTTTGCCACAAAACTTTGAATGAAGTATATTTAGGTGTTGGTCAAGAAGTACAAAATTCACTTCTAGTGTGGGATGTTAAGTGCTCTTCTTTCCATAGTGTTTAGTAACATTTTACATTATGTGCCACCAATCCTTACAGTCTGCATATGTTTCATTGGATATACATAATTACAATTGTTTTAGACATGTTACCAGTTTCATCTGAAGGCTTTTAGTATGGTTTAGCCCAAGGCAAATGTACTGTGTATGGGCCATAACCAAGGCAATGATGGATGTGGAGAGATGATAAAAATCAATGTACTAGACAGGAAAGATCATATGGTAGGATGGATACAGCAGTGGTACCAAGCAAATAACAAAAGTATACTACAGTATATCTAACATTTGTCATGTCAAATCTAGATATTCCAGCCCCCTCCTCTTCATACCCCATTGTCTGCCACTAGTCCTAAATACCTCTAGGGTAACAAATGTTACTGATGAAATTTTGAGCCATGATCATTGTAGAAGTTTACATGCCATTAGGACTGGATCATAATTATCCTACAGTGATGTGTTTTTCAGAGACTGGTAATAACAAAGTTCATTATTTTCTTTGGGTTACAGGGGAGTGCTACCTCTTCCTACAAGTCTGGAAGTTTTGATCTTGCAACATTTAGATACACTGCATAAAATAGTTCCTGTAATAGCAAAGAAGTTGAATAGAAGTACTTTAGATATTCAGGTAACAGTACATATAAGCTATTTTGTTTAAAATAACAATTGGTATAAGCTTTACTCACAATTAATTTGAAGTCAAAAGAGGTTGCGCAAGTGATTTACTCCCCCCCCCCCCCCCCCACCTTGAATGTATGGAAAAGTTGTATAATTTCATAATAAGATGACAATCTGTTAATAAGTCAAGGGGTAGTACTGGCGACAAGAGAGATCATGGTCTCGGGGTACTGATACTGTTCTCTCATTCATGAACTCCCTTCTTCTGAGAACCCTACACAGACAGGTTCAGTTATCAGTGACTTCAGAATGCATATTGTATACTGTTGAGCCACCTTCTGAAGGTGTCTACAATAGTTGCCATGAAATGTGAGTGAGATTTGTACTTGAATGTAGCCAAAGATGTAATATTTTCATCCTTACTTTAAGGGGAGACTTGTGTTGTTGAATTGAAAGGCTACTGATTCCTGAAAATTCCTGTATGCCAGGAAATAGGTGACCTTAGTATTGTAACAGGAGATCTGTTATGTGGCATAGTTTGGAGGAATCGGTAGCCCTCCATATTTGTAATGAAATAGTATCCCCTTCATACAGATTTCTGTACAGTTGCTCCGAGACATGTCTGGAAGGTGGCACTTCATTGGTTATTGTACAAATTTATCTGGTTGGCACAATGGCTATACAGGGTGTATAACTATGTATCATGATAACTTACACCAGTTCTCTATTGTGCTGTGTGTGATCTCGGCACAGTATGTAAAAGAGGTTGTAACTTGTCAGATGGTGGGATGGGAGGTTTGTAGGGCAGCTGGAGATGAGTACTATTACTTTATACTGTTCTCTACACTAATATATCACATTCTAGGAGTACAAATGAGCCTTAAGAAGAAACTTTTCTTATTCAAATTGAATTTTTAACATGTCATGCATTACTGTAAATTTACTACTGCACTGTTGAGAGGGAGGATATGTGGGTGGAATACCTCTGACAACACATTACATATTTTTTTACATAACTAGTGTACTGTACCGAGATCACACAGATAGAAGAAATATACTCCAAATTGCATAATACATAACTGGTGCAAGTTTTTGTCATACAAGACAATACACCCTGCATAACACGAAGGTCATGTGCTCAATCTTGCTAGTCTATTTCACTAAAAGTATTAAACTGAAACCTTGCTACTTTGAGGACATTTCCTATATAATTATATATTGTGTATCACAATAACACTAATTGTATATATATATACATGTATAAAAAAAAACTTTGTAATGAATCATTTCATTTCTCAAATAAACCTAAGTAGAAAAATTGGCAAAATTTAATTATTTCTAATTCTAAGTAAGCCCATACTATAATATTACAGCTTATTTCTGAGGTGATTCAGCAAGCAATCAAGGATATAGAGTTGATACCATGACGATTTTTCCACTGGAAATGCATTTTTTATGCACTTAACCTCCAGTACTCGTGTGCATATTTTATTCTGCCACCGAGATCAAGTTGACTGATTTTTACAGGGCTGGGATTTGAACATGCATTTAACACTACGGTACCGCCTGAGTGGAAGAGCATTCATAATGCAGCCATTCACACCCTGTAAAAATCAATCAACCTTACCTTGGTGGTGGCATAATCGTTTATACACCATGTGTAAGCTAATATAGGTTTGTATGCATCATAGAATGCTTTTACAGTGGGAAAAAAACTGTCTCAATCTGTCTGGGTCAATCCAATTCATCCACAAGCAGTTATTATGCTTAAAGTGGTGAAAAAAGTGTAAGAGAGTGAGTATAGAAACAAATGGGGGAAGACTAATAAGATGGTACAATATGACAAGTGGTTGTATAAATGGAAATAGGTGAAGCAAAATAATTTGCATCATTAAACAAGAATGGAGAAGATTATGCTACAAGGAGTGTATGAGGGCTGGTAATACTATACTTTGACATATCATGGAGTAACTCCTTTCTTAATGGCTATATGAAGGGACTTTGGGGGTAGGTGGGTGGGGCTTAGAATATTGTGGGGATAAATGTGGAAGTATATAATATTATGAGTATGGACTTTTCTGATTTTCCCATTGAAGTATGGACCACAATTATGAATTGACTAAGGCATGAATGAACTGTTTAGTGAACTCTTTTCTCACTTAACTTGCTAATGCTCATTCTAAGCTCTGGGATCATTGAACTTTATACGTGACACATCAGATGGGTGCCTCATGACCAACTTGGCTCGCAGAAGAAAGTTGATGTGTTCAATTTTCATATCTTCATCTATGTCGACATAAGGATTGTTGGGATCTGTCAGCATTTGGGTAATCAGTCGCTCCAACAGATCTTCCATACTCAAAGTATGCCCATCCTGAGGAGAAAACATGACAAAAATATTATGCCAATGCAGTACTGTAATAAAATACTATTTGTTTTATCCTGGTGAAAATGTACAGACTCCTCTCTAAGTAACTTTCTCAATTCTACAACTGTTCCTCCTCTCATTCTATTATATTCCCTTTGTGCTCACCATCCCAAATCTCTGTCACATTCTCCTTTATCCTACAGGGTCTTCCAGACCAAGGACAGTCTCCTTTCTCCTCTTCAATTCCGTTATTTTGAAGTACACTGTAATAATTTTGATTTTAGATACACATACAGTACATTTCAGTGTTTATAAATGACAAATAAGTAAGTACCTAGTTGTGTAAACTTTTGAGTAATTTTTCTTGTATTGCACTATTTGTACCATAAAACAAAGAATTTAGATAAGTGAGTTTGTTCATTTTCACCAGATAAAAAAAAAAAAAAAAAAAAAATAATAGTATATGTAGTATATGTGACGAGATTGTGGAATGGATGTGAAATTTTATTAGAAAACTATGAAGCATTGATATTGTACTGGTGATAAAGCCACACATGAATTGAAAAAATCAAACATGGTAGTGCAACTGTGAGAGTAGAAGAAAGTGTGGATGAACATGGAAAGAAAGAAAACAAACATTAGGCTTATGCAGACATACCTCTTCTGGAGGGAACAATTCTGTTATCACAAAATGCAGTTCAGTCCGCAGTGTCTTGAACAATACTGCAGTTCGCTCATATCTGCAACACAATACCATTATTAACAATTCATATTTACAGTTGAGGTACTAGAGATTACTAATGATGGATAAGCCAAGGTTTCTGTTCCTATTCTACAGTAGTATAAGCACAAGGTTAATACTTAGGATTAATTAGGCATTATTAGTCTGATAATTATTTGTTCAGTTACAGTGAGCAATCACTTTACTACAGCAGACTAGAACAGTTTGATACAAATCCATGATATAGCCACAGTTATGGTATGTAACTCAATATATACTACATGAAAAAAAAGATAGAATGAAAGAATAGATGAAGAATTGAATTAGTTCAGCTTGGATTGAAGGGAAGACTGAAACTCAGTAAGTACAGTATTATTTGTGTAGAGTAAACCCTCTTTGTACATTATACACCCATACACCCAGTGGATAATGAAGGTTTAATGTACTATTAAAGTAAATAGTTTCTTTCCACTCAGGGGTTACTAATACAGTTCTCTCTCCTATGTTTTCATGCACTCTTATAATGCTATTGCTTTAATTTGTGTGTAACTATTTACTGGAAGTTAGAAGCTGCTTCTTGATTAATAAATGAGAAAAATATACAGCTCAATATTAGAGAAAAGCAGTCAAATGTTTACTAAAGTCACCCCAATGTGGAAAGAAACTTTTATCTGCAATAGTACATGGAGACATAGAAACCAGTATAATAGCTCTTATAACAACAGTGGAAAAAGAGGGACTACTGTACTCACTGTCTGTATTCCGTCTCCCAGAAAAATGTAAACAAATACAGTACAGTACTGTACTTATTTTAATGCCTATACCTTCTATTGATGACAACTGAAGGATCCTTTTCACTCTTGGATTTTATAACCTTGTCCAATTCCTCACTCACACTGGTGGCCTTTGTAATCATATCTTCAAACTTCTGCTTTTCCTTATGTAGTTCTGCTATCTGTAAATTAAAATACTTTTGCATTCTTTGAACCAGAAACAATCAATTACCAAGCAAATAGTTCATGTGGTATATCTATTTATGACCAGCTCAGACAACTATTAGAGTTTTAACTTGTAAGGACTGTTAATTTAAACTTGTAATTACTGTACCAACCCTCCTCTGTATTAATCCTGCTTTGACTTTTCTTCCTATATGAACTAGGCCATCTACATCCACTGCATAGCTCAGCAATTATAACAAAAGCTATGGGCTGTCTTAATTAGTTCCAAAAAAAAAAAACAGGCCTGAACATGTTGTGACACACACTCATATATTCCATATCAAAAGTGTTGGTAAAAGTAAGATGGAAGGGGAGTTTAGAAAGAGAGCAGTGTGTGGTAGACGGAAAATATGAATGTTAGACAGAATCATGAGTGCAGGAGTGTGAGAATGAAAGTGATATGGGGACTGAAAAATTGTATGGTTATTGCTGTTGACATCTGTAATACTGGTCCATAAGTTTCACTCTCCCGGGTCACTTTCATTCACTCGACAAAGGACTTTTGACCATGACTGTACCAGTACTGAAAAATGTACCAGTTATGACCTGAAGGGATCTCCTGCTCAGGTAGCCTAAGCATGAGATAAAAATATAAAAACATAGAAAGAAAAGGTCAAATAAAACTTCAGAAAAAGATACTTCTAACAGATATTATATAAAAGAATGATCTTCCTAAGGTAAAAATATGTGAATCAAATAACAATGATAAATTCTAGACTCTATTTACACATTAACCAAGAGGTACTAGCATGAATATCACTATTCTGACCTTATGTTTGTAGACTTCCAGTGTTTGTTCATTGTAACCAGCCTGCTGTGTCATGTCTTCCATGGCTAGAGTGGTCAGTAACTCAGGGTCATCAGGAAGCATCAACAAGGGGGACTTCATTTCAGCTTCAATGTCACTCTTCAGCCTTGTTTTGGGTACCATAACGTAATGTTCCAGATTAATGAATGGTACTTTTTAAGGCTAAGGCAAAACCCTTGTATTTGATAGGCACAAAGAGAAGAGATTTGCTAAGAAAATTAAAATTCCTTCGAGAGGATACATTTGGACTGACATTTAAGTTTGAACTTGACAGTTTCTTCACAATATTATATTTACAACAAACGAACCAAAAATACACATAGCCTACCTGTACTCATAAATGAAAAATATAAAAAATATACATGTATAAGGTCTTCTGATTCAGAATTATATTTTTACTTCCCTGTACAGTATATATGTTAGCCTGATAATTCTTTATGAGACTAAAGAAATGCAGTAATATTAACATTACCTTTTCAATGATAGAAGTACAATATCATTGACCGGTATAATTTGTATTTGTATTGTTAGTCTTGTTACGCATAAGTTAGCCTATGATAAATATGCTGGGATATTCTGTGGCTTAACCTCTAAGTTAGTCAGATTTTCTCGATGAGCTCTAAATGTTTTTTGGGCAGAGGCTAAGTGAGGTTACTAATAATTTTTGAGCTAAGTTGGTCTTGAGAGATACAGTACTTAAATTTGGTCCCAAAAGATACCACAGTCCTGATTAGTTTAGGGCAATTCGGTTCATTCAGCAATAAGAAAACATTACTGTCCTTTCTTACTATAGATACTGGTATATAAAACCATTTATAGACGTAGAAAAATATAACATATAAAACTGCAGGTGGAGGTCTCGTAGTTGAAAAAATACAACTGTAAAAAATCATTTCAATAATGCAAAAACTAACTTAGCACCAGGCCATAGCTAACGTTAAAGCAATTGTTACCAAGACAGTACAAGCAAACATAATAAAAATGTGAGTATACAGTATACATATAATTTTAAATACGCAATGAGCGAGATCAATAAGGTTACTAGTCAAAACTATAGACAAAATGCACAGCTGTGAGAAGTGGTGGATTCCAAATACCGGTACATCAGTAATGAATCAAAATGACGTAACTTAGCAGATATTACAACAATAGTCGGTATTTTTTGAAAGAATTACCGTTTTGTAGCAGTGTTGCCAGATCCGGCTGGGTCTGAGTATTTTGTCTCAGTCTTGTATTTAGTTTCTGCGGAATATTTTTACAAGTTGCCACAACTCCATTTCGAAAATTTTACTATTACCAGCGTTTATATTTCACTATTACAAACAACTTTTCTATATAGCAGTCATCGCCCGTCCAACCCCATCCTAAATGGGAAAATACGGACGTTAAACGAAAATGATGATGATATATGATGATGCTGCATAACAGTAGTTACCACCTCTTATAGTTAGGTCCCGGTAGTCTGCCCAAGTTAGGTCCCGGTAGTGTGTCCCAGTCCAGATTAGGTCAGGTGAAGTCTGACTAATTTCTACTGTATATTTTTTCCTGCTTAGGTCCCAGTAGTCTGCCCAGGTTAGGTCCCGGTAGTCTGCCCAGGTTAGGTCCCGGTAGTCTGCCCTGGTTAGGTCCAGGTAGTCACACTAAATCCTTCTAGGAAATATATTTTTTCCAGTGAAATCCTGTTGTGGCAACTTGTAAAAATTTACCGTGTTTTTTGTATATTTTTGTATTCTAACCAGTGTTCTGTATCGTTGTATCATTTTGTTCAGTTGTATGCTTTGACCTTGTTTCTGTGTAGTCTTTTTAATTGTCTATCGTACCATGGTAATAATACTGTACCTTAATTTAGCCTGTGTGAGGTGATGGAGTTTATTTGTGGGTTCAATGGTCAGGTTCTTAAATTCCTGCAGTAACTTGTGTCGTCTCTCCTCAATAGGTTTCTCTAGTTCTTCCTCCAGTATTGCCTTCAGTCTCTTCATTATCACTTCTTTACTCTCAGGAGGTCTTTCTGAATCAAACTCTGCCATGGTCCTACTTCAGTGATCTTTTTATTATTGGGGTTTGTTAACTCGTTGGATTCCTGGTAAACAAATCGGGCGGTAAGCCAGTATTGCCAGGTTTGCTTGACGAAATTTCCCTCACTTCAACATCAGAATTTCCCTTTCTACCTCAATTATTCCCTGTTTACTCTTGAACATTAATGGTCTTTTAGGTATTTCATTTTGTAGAAATTTCCCTGTTTACACTTGAACGAACTGTATATTATTTCCCTATGTGGTCTTCGAAACTCCCTAAAACAGAGAAATTTCCCTACACTTGGCAACACTGCGGTAAGCTGAAATGGGAATAAAAAATTAAATATACCCGTTTTCTGTGGCGTTTGTTTACTTTCAGTATTATTGTTTTTGTTCGAATAACTCAAATAATCATCAAAACAATTACATACACGCTTGTTGTTCATAAGACTTTTTTCTATCAGGATATACTAGTAAAAAGCAACCATTTTATTTGGGTATTACTAAAATAAGTACTGATATTATGGTCTCGTCTGGAAATACGAGGAAAAAAAACGTTACCCTTTTTTCAAACTAATATAATGTAGGAATTATCATAAATTCAACTTTAGAATGGATGTTATTTAATATAAACTCGCAATCCAAAATTTGTATCCAAGTCTTGTTGAAGTTTCGAATCATTTGACGTATATACTATTTCTATTAGCTTGGTGGATCGACGAATCCTTTTGACCGACCAGAACAGTTCCGCTTGCTTTGGCTTGGTTTCACCCAAGCGAACTTCGTATCCGATTGACGTCCAGATGACGGCTTTAGTGTTATTGGAATAGACATATTGTAGATATTTCTGCTAAAATGTCGTATTGGCTTAATTGTCTCTTTTAGAAATGTTTATTGTTTTTTATGCACATTTTTCTTGCTATGTTCCCTATTTTCCTCCAATGAATTAGTGAAAATGGATTAGTAGATAAATAGTCGATCGATGTTTCTGCTAAAATGTCGTATTTGGCTTGCCTCTTTTGGGAATGATTGTATTGAAGATCACATATTAATCCAAGCCAATAAACCAGTAATTAAACACAACAAGGACATAAATAACAACTCTAAAATATTTCTTCAATTAGGCAAATCTCACTGCAAATTTGCAAAAAAAAAATCTACCAGCTTAGGGAATGTCCAATTGTATTATTAATTAAAGATCACATATTAATACAAGCCATTAAACCAGTAATGAAACTCTGATTAAACACAGCAAGGACATAAATATAATAAATCACAACTCTAATAAGGCAAAAAAAGAAGACGCAAAAAATCTTTAGTTGGTTAGCGAATGTCCGGTTGTATGTCTGTCTGTGTGTTGTTTGTTGTTGTTATGAGTGAAAGGTTTATCTTCTTGTCGTGTCATTAATTAAAGGATTTATCACATGTTTTATCATTTGACTGGTGCGAGCTGGGATAGATAGTGACGGTGAGTATCTATAAAGTATAAATAGTCATAGTAATAGTCAGAGTAAATGGATAGTAAGGTAGCGACGGTGGATACTTATAAATAGTCATCGTAATTTTGTGGGTAAATATCTATTTTGCGTATAAATAGTCATGGTAATTTTGCGTATAAATAGTCATAGTAATTTTGGGTATAAACAATCATAATAATTTGCATAGTGAATAGATAGCTTCCCAGTGGCCTAATTTTACGTATAAACAGTGATAGTAATTTGCATAGTGAATGGATATTGGCGGTGAGTACCTATAAATAGTCATAGTAATTTGCATAGTGAATAAATATCTTTCCAGTGGCATAACATCATGTATAATGAATAGTTAAAATTTTCAGTAGCATAACCCGGAACCTACAGTATTTACATAGCGTTGGTTTAGCCTTTTATTGGGAATATTTTAACATGCTGGTATCTTGGCGCATCACAACTAACTTATAATTACTAATCCTCTTGATGGTATTAGTTAAGAAGAGCCACAGAAAAGGAATATAATTATCATTTTCTGTCATCTTTTGGTTGGTGGTGGTTATTGCTTTATGAAGTCATTTCTCAGTGTGACGGTGCATTTTGACCATGTTTGATTTACCCCTTATGTTTGCCCAGGTTAGGTCTCTGTAGTTTGCCTTGGTTAGGCCCCGGTAGTCTGTCATGGTCCAGATTAGGTTAGCTTAGGTCAGGTAAAGGCAGACTAACTCTAGAACTTATATAAAATAACAGTTTAATATGTTATTTACTTGTTTTACCTCTCAATCCAGTCTCTTGTGGGCAAAATGCATTGCCGTACCGGTACTTATATTTCAATGTACAAAAAACAGGGAATGATGGGTTAAAAAAAAAAATGGAAAAAATTGTGTTTACCTTTTCTGTGGCTGATTTACGATGGCGTAGTACCGGTACGATGGCTCTGTAGTGTGTCCATGGAGTCATCATACCACTACCACGCCTTCGTCAATACCACCAAAATTCGTGTAAGCTATACAACCCTAGTTCCCATAGTAATAATATTTGGCCTAAGCACCTCTCGTAGTCAGTGCAAGGCAGTCCAGTATGGTATTATTCCCAATAAGAATTCGTACACACGCTGTTATTTTTGAGGGTTTACAATACTGTATATAGACATGCAAGAATACATAACTGCAATGCAACATTATTACTATAATAGCTTTGTTGCTTGGGTTTACAACAAAAAAATGTAAGATGATACGTAACTGCAATACAACATTATTAATAGATTTGTTCATTTGCTAATCACTGAGTAACTTGGTAGACCATTCATTGCAGTATGGTACTTCTAAAATAAATGGCCTCTTTCTTCATAGTATAGCTAGCCTGTGTAAGAATTCCTGAGGCCAATTATTGTACCTTCTTACATTTGGTTACAGGCATAGCCTACAGTTTCTGTACTACACAGCTATAGAAACTGATAGGCTATTAGGTTCTTGTTACCTATATGGTGTTGGCAGTTAGGCTAGTCAGGACATGGTCCCATTTCCTTGGGATGTCCTTTGATAGCCCAGGCATATAGGGCCAGCCCCTCCTTTATTTTAATTTGTTTTATACACTGCGACCAGAGTGTACCAGGGGTCTGTGGGGCAGGAGGCCATTCTGCCCCGGGAGAACATCAACAATAACTACAACTAGGGAAAATGTATCCTAATCATCCTTATGTAACCTATCTAGGAATTGGCTACATGAGTAAAAATCAAGGAACAAGGCCTAATATTGTTAGATGGGTGTGCTTGTAAATCATAGAGGTAAAGTTGTTACCTCAATTATGCATAGTACTATGTACAGTAGCCTACTGTAATAATATATGGTATTTTTTTCAGGAGCTATGCGGGTATGCTGAAAAAAGCGCTGAGTCGTGGGGGAAGGGTGAGTACATTTTACAACACATCAAAGCTATCGTAGCCTATACTGGTATCATATCTAGCTTCCATTTTGTAGTACAGTACAGTGTACAGTATTGCATATATACACTATTATAAGGCTTTGCATAATCTTTTTTCTCTATGTCGTTGTGTCTTTGCTTATGATCTATCTATAGTTATTGGTGTTAATCCTCTCTCACATGGGCAAGCATATAACTGACTAAAGTTTTGGACATCAAAATATATAAAATAGAAGATAAAACAAACAATAGACAAATTTAGGACAACAACAAAAAAGTTCAAAACATAATTCACAGAAATAATCACGTAAGGGAGGGCGTCACATAGGGTAACTCTCCAGTCCCCACTCAGTCACCAATATCAAAAGGTCAATAATATTATGTTTCAAGGAGCAATGAAGTATAAAGAGTTATCGCATATTAGTGACTTCAACTGTGAGAGGTTTTTTTGCCTTTTTTGGGAATTGCTAACTAAAGGTAAGATATTTGGGTGAAATAATGTAGGCACTATTGTTTCTGTGCATAATTTGTACTCGTGGTAATGACACACATTGATGTATTTGAACCATTTTATTTTATACTTGTAATTGCACTTTTGAGACTAAAAGTATTTGCATACTGTGTATTAGTTTTACAGTTGACATTTTTTTCTGTTTCTTGGAATACGTCTATTATTTATTTGACTTATTCTTTCCCACTTTTCTCTACCTCCCTTACAGTACTCCCTTCCTCCCATAGGCTACCCAGGTTGTTCGGCTAAGAATGGTTATAGGTGCGTGTTGTAGTTATGGTACAGTAGTTAGGCTATTCTATACTGTATACCCTCCCACTGTCCTTTCTCTCTCTCTCCCTCCCTTCTGTACTGTATTCCCTCCCACTGTCCTTTATTTCCCTTCCAGTGCTCAACTCTTTCAGCTTAAGAGTGGTGATAGGTGCCTGGTTGTAGGTGTGGTCAAACCTTCACATGGCCAGCATCCCCAAAGTGTTCATCACGGATTATGACAGTGACACCAGCGAGATAGAGGCGTATTGGGACCCATATGCTTTTGTCACGGTACAGTCACTGGCTCGGTATTGTACAGTCAAGAGCTGTAATTTATAGCCTGTTCTTGGTTGCAAATTTAGTTTTTTATCTGTTTGTGGTTGAGGTTGTGCACTTGACATTTCTAAAAGTTTGTTTGATAATGATAGTTAATGGTAACAGCTTCTGTCTATGAAAGTTCTTACAGTCATTGGGTATGTACCGTATCAGTATAAACCTAAATAAGAAGATATTAATCTGGCAATAGTGTTCAGTCACATTATTATAAGCAAGGGGTTTTCTATGGATGGTAATAATTTTATTCACTCTTGTATATTTTGGCACACTAATGTTTCGCCGCCTCATCCATTATGGCATCTTAATATTGGTTTATATAGTCAATATTATTGAATGTGTGTACCAAAATTGTGGTTTGGTTTACTGCACAGTGACCAGAATGGGTTAGAAATTGTGGCTCATGACTGCTAAAAATTAATGCCAGCCATCTGTGAAATTGTATGGTTTTGGCTTTGAGTATGTGATGAGTTTACTTTTGGGGACATCCAAGTACTATTGATGTGCAGCATTTATTTGTAGCAATGGAAATGACCTGTGTAAAGTAATATATTTGGTGTTCTGAAACACAACACACAGATTTTTAAGCATTTTAGCACTTAAATGAGATGGGCTATGACCATTATTAATACTGTATTTTATGGACTATAAATTAAAGTGGGTATGTGTAATGCCAGTAATGGAATATGTGTTACTTTTATGACTAATATAACCAGTCAAGCTAAGGCATTAGCATCATACAAGTGTGAGATAATGGAGGAAATATGGCACTATAGTACTGTATATCACAATGAAAGAAGAGTAGAGAAACCTAAATAAGAAAGGACAGAGAATAGTAGATTTCAGAAAAAAATACTGAAGCAGCAGAGTATGGTCATTACATGGGTAGGGCTATAGGCTATAATGGAAATATCAAAAGATACTGTACAGTGCTGATTACCGGTAATGGTACGGTAGTTTATTTACTTCCCTTAGATCTGCCTCTTATAGCCTATACCATACTCCTGAACCATACTGTACTCACTTTGGTTGCGAGTACTGCACTGTTTGGCAGCAGTTTTATCCATAAGGCATTTTTGATACTTCATGGTAGGCCTACTGTAATTGGATGTCTGTAAGGTGACTCCTCATATAAAATATTTTACAAACTGCATGGATTTACGTGGGTGCACACTAACCCAATGTCTTTTTGTGCATTGACAAAAAGATTTATTAATTATAATTAATCTTTAAGGATTTATTAACCAATAACAAATTTAACATCTTATAAAAAGTGAGACAGCGCCATCCAAGTGATTGTCACCGTGTTACAAATACTGTAAGCTACCTAAATGTGATTGGAATGATTCCAGTCTTAATGATAATAGACAGATCTTATTAGATCTTGGTTTGGAGGATAATATATCGTAAGAGTTTTGCCCTAGGAATGTAGGGTAGATTTACTTGTCATTAGACACAAAGAGGTTGAACTCTCCCTGAATAACAAGCACATATTGTAGTCATGCGTGGAGAAAAACAGACATGAAGTACACACTGTAGAACACATACAGTACACGTGACCCAGGCAGGCAGGAAGCGTTCAGATGGGAAGGGTATAGAGGGAAGACCGGAAGAGATTTGTGTGACGTGAGTGTGTACGTGTACGACCTTGACTGCGCTCGTGTATTCACTCAGGGGCGTAAGCAAGTTCAGTCTTTCTTTCCTCCTGCTCAAAACTTCCTAAAATGCGGTACTAATGTTTTTTCCCTCATCCAGCCATAATATGATTAAATTGTCTGTGGTACGGTACGAACTACAAAACACAGTTCAATATTTACCATCGTTTGAACCACAGGTGTTTCAGTTGATATTGTGGTGGTTGGCTGAGGGAATGACCTTTTGTGCACCTTAGTACAGTACATTATACCGTAACACTACTGTTGTAAAGAAAATGTAAATTGCAGTTATGTGTATAACTGTTCGTGCTCTGCCTCTCTTTATATTTTTATTACAATTTTTTATATATATCAACAGCGGGACTGTACTGTAGGTGTAGGCTTTCAGTAATGAGTAATCCAGAACTCTTGTGACTTATTGTAGGACGGAAGGTGTTGGTCGCCTCACGTGTGTTGTATGATTGTACTCTACTTGATGGAGAAAGTGGAGCATCAAGGTGTTAGTTATTTCCTTTCTCCCCCATTGAATTTTATACACGGCACTGTCTGGAGAGAGCAACTATACCATCATTCTCAGCATCTTTGAATAATATTGAACAGTAGGTTAGGCTATATGGTTAGGCATGTTCTAATTATGCTATGAGTTGGTGACGTTACCGTATAGGCCATATAGAGGATATTTTCTTGACGTGTCGGTGTAGCCAGGATACTTGAAGAACAGCGAAAACTATTAGATTACCTCCGAAAAAAAAAAAAAATATGACGCGAACTCGACCTGACGTTCATTCGGTTCGCAGATCATCAGACTATCCAATCTGCTACTTATCTATGCGTCTGTGTTTCTATAATTTAATCTCTCTCTCTCTCTCTCTCTCTCTCTCTCTCTCTCTCTCTCTCTCTCTCTCTCTTATATGACAGAAGCCGAGGAGTACGGTACAAATAATCGGGTTTGTTTTATCAATAATTACATATTTTTATTAAGGACTAGGCTATGCAATGGGTCTGGGATGAAGGTACAGTAGTGACATAAATCTGGTGAGTTGTAGGTGTTTGGAGACGGATTATTATAATATATAGGCTATATTATAGTGTGGTAATGTGATATCCACCCAAGTTTCACTCTTGACTGACTGCCCTTCAGATGTCGGAAGCCATAATATTGTTTACATCTGGACGTCCGTCAACTGCATCAACAATAATAAATAAATAAGAATGCACCACACCAACACTCCTTGCCCTAGATCACTGTCTTGACCTCACAACATTTGTATATAACAGTGTGTGTTTGTGTCCTGTACTATGGTGTGTATGTGTGTGTTTGTGTCCTGTACTATGGTGTACTTAAGTTCGTTCCCTCACCCAACCACAATAGGACTAATCAGTGATCACTCTTTGGTTTGAACGGCAAAGCACAATTCGCTATTTATCAGCTTATTTAGTCGATCGTATCGTAGGTACATACCTTAGTTGTACTGCGCCTAGCAAAGGTAATGAAGTGAACTCTTAGGCCTATATTATATATCACAATGATGACAGTGAAGATAGGTGTACAGTCACGGTCAGAAATCCTGCATCGAGTGCATGAAAGTGAGCCATTTGAATGAATATGATGAATGAATATTAAAATAACCAACAGCTATAGTTGTACATCACTATTCGAGGCCGTTTCAATGGAAGGTAATGAAGGACTATTTAAGCTTGACTGTACGTGGTGGCTGGCGTTGCACGTGGTTCCCTCTAGTTCACACCAGATATTATACGACCTTCCTTCCTTGTTGTGGCCACCAACAATGAAGGTCACATTAGTACCAAATCAATTCCTGGTGTTGTGTCGTTGTATAGAAAGTTTATACTCATATTTATGGGATGAACCTCTTTTATGGGAAATGGGAGGGAAACTAATTTATCCAAACTCTTCCTGGAAACAATTCACCTTAATACTAATAGGCTAATATAGGAACTTTTTTGTGGATTTTGTTGTGGTGAATGATATTGCTACTGATTCCTTCAAACTATTCCAAGGACACAAACCACCTCAATACTAATCATAAGGGATCGATTTCGCAAACCTGTGTGGTAAATTGGGAGTGAGCTGATTCCTCCAAACCATTTCAGGAAACATATCCCTTATTAGTAACGATGAGGTTATTTTGTTTCCTGAGATAGTTTGGAGAAATCAGCAGCCTTCCATGTGGAGTATCTGTTTCCTCTAAACTACTCCAAGCAACAGGCCACCATTATTACTTTTTATTTCTAGTCCTGTTTCCTGGCATACTTTGGAGGAATCAAGGCACTCTGATATACCAAATTTATACATTATCCCATTAAGGGGGTGTAGGAATAGGGGGACAGGCTTGGGGTTGGGGATTAGGATGGTGATGGAATAGGGGACAGGCTTTTTATATTACCTTCCTCCTTTTCAATTGTTCATCAACTGTCCTTACTTTCCTTCTATTTCTTTCGTGTTTGTTTGTTGTCCCACCACTCCTATCACCTTCACACTCCCTTTCAACTCTCCTTACTCTCTTTCTATTTCCTTCGTGCTTGAATAGACAGAGCATTTCAGTCCTATTGAGGGTTGGCTGAGGGAACGAACATTTGTGCACCATAGTACAGTGTCCCAGTTACGTCAGTGTCCTAATTGGGTGTGTCCTTCACTTGGGGTAAGGTTAAGGGGACCATCTGTCTGTTGTGGGCGAATTTGGAGGAATACACATTACTTTAAACTAATCTTCAACTGTCCATCCTTTCCTTCTATTTCCAACGTTCTTGTTTCATCTCCCTAAACCTGTCTATCTTCATCTGTCCCTCCTTTCCTTCTATTTCCAACGTTCTTGTTTGCTCTCCCTACACTTGTCTATCTTCAACTGTCTCTTCTTTCCTTCTCTTTACTTTTTTATTGTATTCTGTCCCACTTCTCTATCTCCAACTCTCTCCTTTCGTTTTCTTTACTTTTTTATATTGTATTCTTTCCCATCACTCTATCTCCAACTGTCTCTCCTTTCGTTTTCTTTACTTTTTTTATTGTATTCTTTCCCATCACTCTATCTCCAACTGTCTCTCCTTTCATTCTCTTTACTTTGTGATTGTATTCTGTCCCACTTCTCTATCATTCTTCCAATTACTTAAGTGTCCCTCCTTTACTTTTATTTACTTTGTACTTGTTTGCTGTCCCTCCCCCTCTCTATCATCTCCTTCTTCCCTTCAGTTCTTTAATTAAGTGTCCCTGCTCTCCTTCTATTTCCTTCGGGTTTGGAAGACTCACTAAATCCCATCCAGTTTATTTACCCTCAAATGTTTCTACCCTTTTACGGGAAAGTATACATGCCAGGGAACAGGACCAGATAAACAAAAACATAAATAATGGCTGGCCTGTTGCTTGGAATAGTTTCGAGGAATTATCATCTCCCAAAATGAAAAATGGTTGTGTGGTATTTCCGGCTATGTAATATACAGTACAGTAGTTCCGTGATGGCTCTGGGAACTCCATTATATATATATATACGGTATAGCCTATATACCTGCTCAACGGAACTTGCTTAAATCTTCACTATTTCATCAACTCATTTTATTTATTTACAATATTTATTTCCTTAGTTATTATTATTATTATTAGTAGTAGTAATAGTAGGAGTAGTAGTAGTAGTAGTAGTAATTGTAGGAGTAGTAGTAGTAGTAGTAGTAATTGTAGGAGTAGTAGTAGTAGTAGTAATTGTAGGAGTAGTAGTAGTAGTAATAATAATAGTAGAAGTAGTAATAGCATAATAGTAGTAGTAGTAGTAGTAGTAGTAGAAAATTTGTCTTGTTATTTTCATAATTTTAATATTATTGTTTTAAAGTGGCAAGAAGAGTTATATTTCTTTGAGTACGGTAGGCAACTGTAATAAAAAAAAATAGTTGTAACATTACACGTGATCTGTAATATTTATTAATACCTCAACCAAGAAATTTATGGGACTGGTTCGGTGGTTATTGTTTTTATTATGTTATATATATTTATATTTTTACAGTAATATTGTTTTGGCTCCTGGTGTCAAACTTGTTATTCCAGTCGAGAGGTGAGTCATAATATCATCACCAATATTTATTATTATTATTATTATTATTATTATTATTATTATTCCCTTAGACTTAGAGTGTAGGCTACTTTCCTTACCTTTCTCAACATAGAAAAATATCTCTCATATATTTACTTAACCTATATATAAGAGTAGTGTTGTAGGTTCATGTACAGTCACGTGCCATAATAATAATAATAATAAGGATCAAAGTCAAGTAAAATTCAGTTTGGAATCAAGTGACATATTATCAGTGAACCCATTACAACATTAAGGGGGTGCGGGAGTAGGGGACAGGCTTGGGGGGGGGGACTACGGGGGTGCGGGAATAGGGGGACAGGCCTGCCCCCTACTCCCACACCCCCTTAATCGTAATTGTGTCTTCCAGTATATACAACTTTTCTCCTATATATAATTCACCTGTTTTGAATTTATATTGTTTTTTCCTTCATATTCCAAAACAAAAATTCATGGTATCGTAAAAAAATGTTTGTTATCATTACAAACCGAAAAGTGTCAACGAAGGGGAAGTCACACACACACACACACACACACACACACACACACACACACACACACACACACACACACACACACACACACACACACACAATAACACTAACACACACACTAACACTAACACACACACACGCACACAATAACACACACACACACACACACACACACATGGTTATTTTATATTATCTAATTAAAAAAAATAACAACAACTACAACAGAGATTAACCTTGCTGACGTCAACACATTCTCCAAACAAGTTGTAAATTACCTTCAAGTTCCGGCAACGCCCTCAACAACGTGACACGGATTTTTGTCACGTATAATTTTTATGGTCCAGCTCAGGGTCCTTAAAGGGGAGGGTATAGTTTGGGCCTTTTTGCAGATAATAATTCCTCCAAACTATTCCAAGCAACAGAACACCATTATTTGTGTTAATCTGGTCCTGTTTCCTGGCATACTTTGGAGGAATCAAGCCACTCCATCGTACCATACCAAAAGTATACTCCCCCCCTTAAGTGTGTGTTTTGTTTGTTTGTTTATTAGACCTTGAATGACTGACGTGGACCCATGTAGAAAGATAGAGGTGTGTTTAAATGTTCAAAGACTCCGGACTATCATCAGCATAATTACTTGTGGAGGGTAAAGATTAGAACATTCGTAGACTGACTGACAACTTTCACACACACACACAAACAGATTAGACAAAAATTCGCACTGGCAACAGAGAGAGAGATAGAGTGAGAGAGAGGAAGAGGGAGGGAGACAGAGAGAGAGATAGATAGAGAGAGAGAGAGGCTGATTGTTTGTATGGTGTGTTATGTATGAAGAGAGAGAGAGAGAGAGAGAGAGAGAGAGAGAGAGAGAGAGAGAGAGAGAGAGAGAGAGAGAGATAGGCTGATTGTTTGTATGGTGTGTTATGTAAAGAGAGAGAGAGAGAGAGAGAGAGAGAGAGAGAGAGAGAGAGAGAGAGAGAGAGAGACCAGTTGCCTGCTGCAGCTGCCTAATATATGCCACGTTGCACAACACGAAAACATTCAGGTGGGGTTACGTGCACACACACACACACACACACACACACACACACACACACACACACACACACACACACACACACACACACACTTCTGTCATACCCACACCACGGTTTGTTATAGTGGTGTGCATGAGTATGACAGAAGTGTGTGTGTGTGTGTGTGTGTGTGTGTGTGTGACCATTTGTTGTTGTTATTGTGCTGTAATAATACTTGCCAATGCCACACACTCGCTGACCTGGTAAGACTTAATGAGAGTTGACAAAATTAATATGGTTTAAATGACTAATACTATAAACATCACCAGCAATTTAAACCATACATACTCTGTAACTCTCACACTAGTCTCCTCAAAAATCTGCTGCTGCCTACTGTACCAAAAGTAGGCTACCGTATATTATCTATCCCCTTAACTTACCTAAGCCTTGCCCTCGTGAACTTTAAGAGGAATAAACACTGTAAAAACAAAAGCAGTTTGGGGTGAGGCCTTATGAAACGTTTTTATGACTGGGACCTTTTATTACGCCGTCAAGGGGTTAATATACTGGTGGTCCATGAGAGTGTTTTGATTCCTCCAAAGTATGCCAGGAAACGGGACCACATTAACAATTTATAGGGATGGTCTGTTGCTTGGAATAGTTTGGAGGAATCAGATGCTCCAGATTTATTTATTATTAAGAGACCCTGTGATGTAGTCTGAAAATTGGAGTTAAATGAGTCCTTCAAATATTGCCACGAAACACACACACACACACAGCTATAGGGAAGGAGCGTGTTTCGTGGCATAGTCAGGAGGAATCAAAAGCCTCCAATTCCCATTCAAGATCACAGGGTCCTTCGAGATAAACGCATCACTGGGTAAAGGAACTGGTCGTAAAGTTGATTCACTAAGTACCGGTATGATATTTTTGTGATAACTTGTTTTCAGTAATAGAAAACTTAATTACGTGGATAATAATTTACGGCTAGTGATTCCTCCAAACTATCCCAAGAAACAGACGACCTCAGTGTTACAAATAATAGAGGGGTCTGTTTCATGGCCTATTTTTGGAGCAATCAGTACCCCTCTTATCTGACCAAACACAAGATTTGGTTAATAAGAGGGCTACTGATTCCTCCAAACTATGCCAGGAAACAAATGACCTTAATGTTACTAGTAGAGGGAATCTGTTTCACGACATAGATTGGAGTCTTCATTACATTACTCCTCCAATCTGACTACAAGTGAATACAGTATATAATATGTCCTTAAGTTACAAGGCAATGTAAACAAACATACCTTCTGGGATATGTTAATTTTTCCTTGGCTAATTAATTTATAACAGTACTATATATACATTAAGGCTGTTTACATTCTTATATATACTCCCGTCCCGTAACTTTTATTTTATAAAAAAAAATAACAAAAACATATTATTAAGTTGTTTTGAGAGGTACCGTAATGAAAACACACACACACTAACAAAAAAACCTGTGTCATTTATTATTTTATCCATTTTGAGTGAGGTTAGGATGTGACAAAACACTGAACATCGATTGATCATATATATATATATATATATATATATATATATATATATATATATATATATATATATATATATATATATATATATATATATATATATATATATATATATATTTTTTTTAAACTACCGATACCATACTTTGAGAGAGGTTGTGATGTGATAAAAAAAACCTGTCATGTATATTTGTAATCCCCTTTGATAGAAGTTGGGATGAGAGTGATGATGATAGGATGAAAGTGATGTTGGGGTTAGAGTGATTTTGAGGTGAGAGTGAGGTTAGGAAGAGAGTGAAGTTGGGGTGAGAGTAAGGATTGGATGAGTGAGGATGCTAATTTGTGTGTGTGTGTGTGTGTGTGTGTGAGAGAGAGAGAGAGAGAGAGAGAGAGAGAGAGAGAGAGAGAGAGAGAGAGAGAGAGAGAGAGTGTGTGTGTGTGTCACGTCCAGTTTTGTTATACATAGTAGTAAATATTGTTATGTATATTTACGTGTATTAAGGGGGCAGGCTTGGGGGGGGGTTTGGGGGGTGCAGGAGTAAGGGGACAGGCTTGGGGGGGGGTTGGGGGTGCGGGAATAGGGGGACAGGCTTTCTACTCACACCAAGCCTGTCCCCCTATTCCCGCACCCCCCTCAAGCCTGTCCCCTACTCCCACACCCCCTTAATACTCACTGCGTATATTCCCAGGGATTATGTGGTCTCAAATTATAGACTGTTTCTTAGTCTAGTGAAAAAACTGGAAGGTAAATATGAGCTATAATAAACCTTACTAACTATCACGAAACAGATCCCATATCAGTAGCATCGAGGTGATTAAGTAATTATTTAATGTCGTGGGATAGTTTGGATCAATAAGTAGCCTTTCAATTTATCATAAAAATAGGTTCGTTCCTTATTTAAATGCACTTCTTTTACCCCAAATTTACAGTATATTTTGTGTGCCTCTGAAGCCATCGCCCATTATTTATTTTTGACTATACGTTCATACCCCCGTCACCCAAAATGTTAACTTGTTTTTTGGGCCTCGAGGCAAACTTGATTTTACAACTGGAAACAATGATAAAAAGTAAAATATATTACATTCGTTATGATGATCACGTCCTATGATGCATGGTGTATAAAACTCCGCTCCCTCACCCACCCAGCCACAGTGTAACTAAAAACACACACACACACACACACACACACACACATATACACACACATTTAGTTGTAATGACTATACGGTATATATACTGTATATATATTTAATGCAACGAAGGATAGATGGCGGACTGCATGTGTTTTGTCGATCGAACCAACCACAGATGATTACTGTAATTTATTTTGTAGCTGCATGGCTGAGGGAATGTACTGTGTGTGCTTGAGATAGGAGAGTAGGAGGGAGAAGAATGAAAGGAAGGGCAGGAGAAATAGGTAGATAAAGATTAGAGGAAGGGGAGGGATGGCAGGAAAGATACACATGGGGAAGAGAAACTAGGGAAGGTGAAGGGAGGAAGACTATACGGAAGGAACCTTGGGTCGTGTGTAGGAAAGGTAGCATCTTCAAGGATAACACTTATAATTATTGGTCTATAATGTTCCACCATGACCTACTCCAATGTACTGTAACTCTATTAGGCTATTATGTCTGTTCTCTTCATTACTATAGCCTACTATTGTATTTCGCAATTCTCTCTCTCTCTCTCTCTCTCTCTGTTGGATTAGTGTGTGTGTGAGAGAGAATGAGAATGACGACGGTATGGAGAGAGAGAGAGAGAGAGAGAGAGAGAGAGAGAGAGAGAGAGAGAGAGAGAGAGAGAGAGAGAGGGCACCAGGAAGATGTATGGTAGTGGTGGTGGTTGTGGTAGTAGTGGTAGTGGTAGGCTAGTGGTGAACTGAAGGTCAACCAACCATTGTGTTCAGTGAGTTTGTTATCCCTATTGGTCCTCACATTGAAAGAAATGAACAATGCAAAGGTAATTATGTATACTGCTACGGATTATCTCACACGCACAGAGAGAGAGAGAGAGAGAGAGAGAGAGAGAGAGAGAGAGAGAGAGAGAGAGAGAGAGAGAGATGAAATGCAGTAGTAAGAAAGAGAAAATGTATATAGTATAAAAAATAATATAGAGTGAGTGAGTTGTGAAATGCAGTGATAAGAGAGAGAGAGAGAGAGAGAGAGAGAGAGCGAGAGAGAGAGAGCGAGTATGAAGTAACTAGGCAACTCTCTAACACAAATTAATATACATGGTTACATTTTCAAGGCACAATTAGGCTACTGTCACGAGAACTTCACAATCTGGCAAAACTATCGTATGGGAGAGTCTGTTCACCCTCATCATCATGGCAGGAAGCTGTGTGTGTGTGTGTGTGTGTGTGTGTGTGTGTGTGTGTGTGTGTGTGTGTGTGTGTGTGTGTGTGTGTGTGGTGATCCATGTCGTCTACCGGATTATTTTTATCATAACTTGTCCTTCCTCTCATATATTTCTTGTGTGTGTGTGTGTGTGTGTGTGTGTGTGTGTGTGTGTGTGTGTGTGTTATATTCAGGAAGGAGACACACTAGAAATCAGGTAACAAAACTTTAGATAGAATAAAAGTAGCATATCACTGTTACACCCAACAAGTAAATAATAATAATAATAATAATAATAATAATAATAATAATAATAATAATAATATAAACACTCCTTCTGTAATGCAAGGCTAAAATATTATAAACGGGATTTTTTTTTTGTTTATTCCACCAAATTATTTCAAGCAACAGGTCACCATTATTATTTTTTCCATCTGGTCCTGTTTCCTGATATACTTATGGAGGAATCACAGACCTTCCAATTTAGCTTATCAACAAAAAGTAAATATCCCCTTTTGATTTATGTATGTATGTGGAGGGCAGGTATTACACGGACCGTTTATTTCCGGTATTGTGAAGTGTTTTGCAATGTGTGTGTGTGTGTGTGTGTGTGTGTGTGTGTGTGTGTGTATGTGTGTGTGTGTGTGTGTGTGTAAAGTTAATAATAATAATAATAATAATAATAATAATAATAATAATAATAAATATTCTCTGGGCATATGTAAGAGTGAAATGAACCTTACATAGAAACCCATAATTAACGTGTGTGTGTGTGTGTGTGTGTGTGTGTGTGTGTGTGTGTGTGTGTGTGTGTGTGTGTGTGTGTGTTACGAAAGCCCGGGTTATCACTCTCTCACGGAGATGCATGTGTGTGTACACGTAACTGGTCGACCTTGTGGGCTTCCTTCCTGCCCTATAATTTGCTGTGTGCGTGTGTGTGTTTGTGATGGTGTAATAAGTGTGTGTGTGTGTGTGTGTGTATAAAGATGTAGCAGTAATAGTTATTGTCTGGGTACATTATGTGAGTAACGTGTGTGTGTGTGTGTGTGTGTGTGTGTAAAGTTATCCAAGCTATATATAGGTTCTCTTCCTTCCTCTTTATTGCTTTATTTCAAAGAACACTGGACAGTCAAATAATTATGCTGATTGTTTTCCTTAAGATGATTGTACTGTTCACTACCTCTTCCGTAAACTCCTCAGGTATTTATTTATTTATATATTTATTTATATGTCAAATGTTGTTACGTTCTCATACGATGTTATTGTTATGAATAATGAGTCAGTAACAGCTGACAGTAAGTTGATGTTAAATATTCTCAGCCGATACTAATAGGAAGTGTCTTAATTAATCACAAATAAACAGCAAATAATAGGAATTAATAACCATGTCATGACATATTGGAAAATTTAAAAAAGCAAAATCACACGATTTTTCGTATGTAGTTAGAATATATATATATGTAAATTCTGGTGCATCTAGTGCAAATAATAAGGACAAAGGAAGTCATTACATCATCACGCTCTCATTACATCATATTATTTGCATTAGAGACGCCAGAATTTGCATATATATACATTCTAATTACATAAGAAAAATCGTGTGATTTTGCTTTTTTAAATTTCCCGATATGTCATGACATGGTTATTTATTCTTATTATTTGCTGTTTATTTGTGATTAATTAAGACACATCCTATTAGTATCGGCTGAGAATATTTAACATCAACTAGAGCAAAGAAATATAATTACATACGCTTTCGATGACTTCAGTCCTCTTATTAAGGGACCCTGTGATTGTGTGTGAGACCTGGTGGCTTCTGGTTCCTCCTGACTAGGCCACCAAACAAGCTCCTTTAATGTAGGTGGTTTTTTTGGTGTCAATGTATGTTTGAAGGACTTTCTAACCTCCAATTTTCTGACTACATCACGGGGGTCGTTAATTAAGGGTAAAGTAGCTTACAGTGTTGGTATATCTGAAGCATCTCATTCCCACAAACTACTCCAAGCTACAACCCACAACAAGCCACCATTATTTGGGTTAAACTGGTTCTTTTTCCCTGGTATATCTTGGAGGAATCAAGACGCTCCAATGTACCAAAAGTGTATTATTCCCTTAATGATTAGTCGTGTTTATATATAGTCTGTATTTCCCAGCTAGACACACCTGTTGTTTCTTACTTAGCAACAAGATGTATATATAGTTTGTATGGCCCATGCAGTTCGATACAATGTACACCTATTCTTTCTTACCTAGCAACAAGACAAATGATTTTATACTTAAATGGCTGGTTATGTGTGTCTGAATATACTGTAGTCTGTATGATTCTAAAATACACCTCTATTGTTTCTCACAGCTGTTTTTGTATTATACTATAGTTCATAATTATGGCCCAGCACTATAGAATACACGCCTACTGTATTATACCAAGCGAATACACACCTACTGTATTATACCAAGCAGCGAAACGATTTATTTTATACTGGCTACTTGAATTGATATTTATATAGTTGTTTTTATATATATACTGTATAATATTATATGGTACCTATAGACTAAGGGTAAGTTCCTATGTTGACGAATTGGAAGGTCTCTGATTCCTCCAAACTATTGCCACGAAACAGCTTCCCTAGTTGTAGTTAGTACCATTGAGGGCATCAGTTTTGTGGCTTATAGTTTGGAGGAATCAGTAGCCTTCCTCGTCGCCATCAAAACAATCTCACCTTAATAAAATATACATGATAATACATCCACTATTTTTAACTTAGCAACAAGACATCTTACATAAATGATTGGTTAGCAGGTGCAGTAGGGAAGGGACATGATGATGATGATGATGTGGGGGTGGGGGTGGGGGTGCATGGGTTGGTTGGTTGGAGGGGGTGTCTAATGTGGACAAAAAAACGAAGGTCGAAAGAGAGAGTGTTGAGTGTTGTGAGAACCAATGCAGTCTTGGTGCTTTGTGTTGCTCAAGGACACACACACATGCACGTACACGCAAATACAAACACACACACACACACACACACACACACACACACACACACACACGTTAGTAGCAATATTTCTCGTCAATCACAGGGACTAAATAATAATAATAATAATAATAATAATAATAATAATAATAAAACTGGATCCTTTTCTATGTAGGCTCTGTATTTTAGTGAGGGAGAGGGGATGCAATATAACAGTAGACTTAATTAATTAATGGGGTAGCCTTTAATAGTATAATATGTTTCTTAACTAATTTCCAAGCAACAGGCCACCATTATTTGTGTTAACCTGGTTCTGTTTCCTGACATAATATTATATAGTTTGGAGGAATCAAGGCACTTTAATTACCAAAAGTGTATTAGGCCATCCCCTTAATTAATGAAATGTGGCGAGGAATACCGTAGAGTTACATGAGGTTGGCAATAGTTTTTTTTTTACTGGATATCAAATGGTAATCAGTCTTGTGAGAAACCAGAATGTTTACGAGTCATATTATCCAAGGTCTTATGAATACCTTATCACTGAATTGTATTAAATTAAGGAGTAGTAGTAGTAGTAGCAGTAGTAGTAGTAGTGGTAGTGGTAGTAGTATTAGTAGTGGTAGTAGTAGTAATTTTAGTTTTAATAGTAGTATCGTAGTTATTTTTATGGTGGTAATGGTAGTGTTGCTAGTTTGGGTAGTGGTATGTTAGTGGTTCATGTAGTGTTATTGGTGGTGGTGGTGGTGGTAGTGGTAGCAGTTTTAAAGTGGTAGTGGTGGTAGTCTTGATAGTGGTACTTTAGTTTATGCGTTAATTAATGCGATAATTGTGATAATGTTAGTAGTAGTAGTAGTAGTAGTGTTAATAGTAGTAGTAGTATTGTTGATATGAGTAAGTCAAGTGTTGTGGTGAATCTCTCTATAACTAATTAAGGAGTAGTAGTAGTAGTAGTAGTAGTAGCAGCAGCAGTAGTAGTAGTAGTAGTAGTAGTGTTAATAGTAGTAGTAGTAGTATTGTTGATATGAGTAAGTCAAGTGTTGTGGTGGATCTCTATATAACTAACTCACTAACTAACTAGGACAAGGCTCTCCACTTTTTGTTCACATTTACCTGGTTGCTCTTGGCTCCTCTCTCTCTCTCTCTCACTCTCTCTCTCTCTCTCTCTCTCTCTCTCTCTCTCTCTCTCTCTCTCTCTCTCTCTCTCTCTCTCTCTCTCTCTCTCTCTCTCTCTCTCTGTAATTTGTGTGTGTGTTTTCATCATCCATACATAAATACATGGGTGTCGTATGGCCATATTTAAGAACATTCATGGTATTGACGATGGCGTGGTATGTGTACCATTAATGATTCCACTGACAAACAAATAACAGAACCATCGTACTTGTACCACACAAGCCATCGTCTACACCACGGATATTCTTGCATAACAAACGATGGATGATTCCTTCTAGAGGTGCAGTTGCCTCCACTAGTAACGAGTACAACATCCAGTACATAGGCCTATGGGTTTGGTGAAGTGTGGCACCACTGTGTTTGTTTACTCGTAGTAAAAGTAAATGAATGGACAGAACTCACCCCAGCTATAGTATCCTTCTATAGTAGACTAGTATGAGTAAACAAACACAGTGGTGCCACATTTCACCAAACCCACCACCGGATGTTGTACTCATTACTTGTGAAGGCAACTGAACCTCTACAGTAGATGGGCTTATCCATCGTACCGGTATATGTTATGCAAGATTATCTGGTACGGTGGCTTGTGGAGTCAAGTGTATAGGTACCACGAGAAAAAAAAAATCTCCCACCAGCATTTACACGCCATGTGATTACAGTGACCTCTGGTGGTAACGGACACGACTTCAATCCCAGCGTGTAAGTATGTATGTATGTGTGTGTGTGTGTGTGTGTGTGTGTGTGTATGTGTGTGTATACATCCCGGATCTTGCCTGGGTGCTGGTGATGTAGTGATGGTGATGGTGGTGGTGGGAGTAATGTGGTTTCAAGGTCTTGCAAGTGTTGGAGGCTGACTGGATGGATGGATGGATGGATGGATGGGTTTTTGTCTGAATCAAAATGGCAATATATCTTTCTGTCTACTTCTAGCTTTCTGTATGTTTGGCTGCTTGTTTTTCTGTTTGGATGGCTTTATGTTTGTGTTTGGCTAGCTTATCTGTGTGTGTGGCTTTTGTCTGTGTTTGACTGTTTGTTTTTTATCTGCTTGAAGATGGATGTGTGTTTCTGTCTGGCTGGCTTTTTGTCTGAACCTGAATATTTCTGTTCGTCTGTGTTTAGATGAATGTCTGTGTCTCGATCGTTGTATGTCTGTGGCTTATTGACTGTGTTTGATTGGTTTTCTCTTGGTGTGTCTGGCTGTTTCTGTCTGTTAGGCTGGCTGTGTGTGTGATTCTCGGTTTGGCTGTCTGTGTGTGTTGCTGTCTGTATGATTGGCTTTCTGTGTGTGTTGCTGTCTGTATGGTTGTGTGGCGTTTTGTCTGCGTTTCCCTCTCTCTTCCTATGTGGGTTTTTGTCTGTATCTGGCTGGCAATATTTTTGTCAGTCTGTGTTTGTCTGTCTGTCTGTCTGGCTTCCTGTATGTGCCTGACATTCTTCGTGGCCTTCTGCCTGTGTTTGGCTTTCTGTTCTACATGTCTGTGTTTGACTGTCTACTTGGCTCTCTGTCTGTGGGTCTGTGTATGTTGGCTAACTATGATTTTCTGTCTGTATTTGGCGGGCATAATGTCTTTATGTCTGTCTGGTTGTGTGTCTGTGTTTGGTTGACTGACTATATATGGCTGTCTGGCTTTATGTCTTTAGGTCTGGATTCTTGTTGGTGTTTGGCTGTCTGATGTGTTGGCTTTTTGTCTGTATGGCTTTCTATTTGTACTTGGCTGTCTGTCTGGTCTTCTGTCAGTGTTTCGTTGTCTGTCTAGCTTTCTGTCTGTGTGTATCTCTCTGTCTATGGTTAGGCCTATCTATTTTCAAACCTAAAGATAATTATATAGTGTCGTGAATGATACATACCCACCTCCCCTATACTTACTTAGGGGGGACATACTTGGGGGGGGGGGGTTAGGGTAGGGGGACAGGCTTGGGGTTGGTTAGGGGGGTCCTGCAATAGAGGGACAGGCTTTCTACCCCTCCCCCCAAACCTATCCCTCTATTCCCGCACCCCCAAACACCCCCAAGCCTGTCCCCTACTCCCGCACCCCCTTATTATTATATTCCCCAACAGCATAATAATTATCAGCATCACTCGACAGCACAAATTACCATCTGATAGCAAAATTAGCATCATTATCTGACAGCCCAATTACCATCTGATAACAAAATTACCATCATTATCATCTGGCAGGGAGGGACGAGAGGAGGGACTTTTGGTGACGATTGTACACAGGGAAAATTATTACCCAGTGGTTTGACAGGGCAAGGACAGACAGACAGGCAGAAGAAAACACATGCAAGTTGGTGCTGGGGAATGGTTCGGGTTTTATTTTTCATTTTAGTATTTTTCTATTTCCTTTTATTTTTTTTATTTTGTGTGTGTGTGTGTGTGAAAAGGAGGTGCATGGGGTATTGATGATAACGATGGTGATAAGAGAGAGAGAGAGAAAAGGGGGGGAGTGACAAGAAGAGAGAGAAGGAGTACCACATACGAAGGAAAAAGTAAACATTGAAAATAATGAATAAAAGAAGAAAAAGAGGACACACAACAAATACGAAGGAAAGAGTTAAAAAAAAAATGGGGCAGTGAAAGGGAGGAAAAATATAATAGCTAGGGTCTGGAGAGTTTTTTTTTTTTTTTTGGGGGGGGGGTCGGTGAGTGTTGAGAATAAAATTTTAGTGAATTGGAGGGCTTCTGATTCCTCCAAACTACCTCAGAAAACAAAACAAATCACCTCTTTGTTACTGATATAAGGATCTTTCTGTTTCGTAATATAGTTTGGAGGATTTAATAGACCTCAAAATTACCCTCCTTTCAAGAGTTTAAAAAGACTGACTTCCTGGAAATATTGGAAAGCTCCTGATTCCTCCAAACTATCTCAGGAAACAAAACAAATCACCTTATTGTTATTAATAGCCGATCTTTCTGTTTCGTGATATAGTTTGGAGGATTCAATAGACCTCAAAATTACTTACTTTCAAGAGTTTAAAGAGATTGACTTCCTGGAAATATTGGAAAGCTACTGATTCCTCCAAACGATACCAGAAAACAGACATCCTCAATGGTATAGTACTCATAGGGGATCTTTCTGTTTCGTGATATAGTTTGGAGGATTTCGTTGACATCCATTATACCTGCACTAGTTTTCCCACGTCACACAGACACGGAAGTCCTTGTGTATGACGTCATTACTGCTCCTTGTGTATGACGTCACTGATTTACTAATAGGTAATTTCTTTCATTATGTTTTATTGTTGTTGTTATAATTATTTGGTTCATCTTGTATTGTCTGGGATATTTATAACATTCAAGGCATTATTTGGATCAAGAGAAATTATTATTGCTTATGTATTTTTTATCGGGGCGAATATGGTCTAATTTCCTCGTAAGTCGTTTATAATAATATTCCTGTGCATTTCCTGTGCGTACATATGAGTTGACCAGTGAGAATTCAAGGGAAGAGACTTGGGAAATAATAAATAATAATAATAAATAAATAAATAATTGAAATAAAAAATGTAGTTGACCAGTGATAATTCAAGATAAGAGACTCTTGAGAAATAATAAAGAATAATAATAAATAAATAAATAAATAATGTAGTTCTATAAATGGGTGGGATTTGCCATGACTCAGGTTTTCGCAGAGCTATAGCCTACATGGACACTGTGACGTCACTGACATTGGCTGGATCGACAAGGATACTGAGTTCATTATTTTAAGGGACCCCGTGATGTAGTAAGTAAAATTGAGGTTTGTGAGTCCTTCAAATATTGCCACGAAACACCACCTATATTGAAGGAACTTGTTACGAAATATCACCTATATTGAAGGAGCTTGTTTCGTGGTATAGTCAGGAGGAATCAGAATCCACCTAGACTCATACACGAAAGACTATTGATGGTAATATTAGTCTCTTCTTAGTCACCTGGAAATTTACTAAGAGTTGATGTAAGTGACGAGATAACCTTTTGGTCTACTGGGGCGGTGATGTTGTAATGTGTGAGTGAGTCAGCAGGGTTGTGGATGGGTTAGGTGAGTGGAGAGGAGGAAGGGATGGGGACGTAGGGCTGGGGAAGGAATAGAAGGGATGACAGAAGGGGGAGAAGCAGGAAAGTAGAGAAAGAGAGGGAGGAGAAGTGAGGGAGAATAGTAGAAGAAGGGGATGGAGATGAGTGGATGGAGGGAGGGAGAGGCCAGGAGAGATGAGAGAAATGTTGTCCAAGAGAGGGTAGAGGAGGACAGGAGAGAAAGGGAGAGGATAGGAGAAGGTAGAGGAGGATAGGAGAGGGTAAAGGAGAGAAAAGGAGAGGACAGGAGAAGGTAGTGGAGGATAGGAGAGAAAGGGAAAGGACAAGAGAGGGAAGGGGAAATCAGGTGATGCTATCTATAGAAAGAGGGAGATGGAGGTGAGAAGAGTAAAGCCAATGAGAAGGTTATAAAGTACTGTGATCGTGTTTGTTGTTTGTGTGTCCATGGGTAGATGAGGGCAAGTAAAGGTCGAACTATGGGCCCTGTGTAGGAATGTCGATGGTGTTGATGTTGGCATGGTATAGGTACGATTCCTCTGTAGTGTGTCTGGGGAGTCATTGTACCAGTAGGGTATACCACGACATCGTATGCAAGAATATCCATGGTGCTAAGGTACGATGGCTCTTTAGTGTATCTATAAAGTCATTGAACCATTACTACGACATCGTATGCAAGAATATCCATAGTGTTAAGGTACGATGGCTCTGTAGTGTGTCTGTAAAGTCATTGAACCATTACTACGACATCGTATGCAAGAATATCAATGGTTTTCAGGTACGATGGCCCTGTAGTGTATCTATAAAGTCATCGTACCGTCACCATCACACCATCGTCCACACCATGCACAAATTAATTAATGTTCTTGCATACTGACCTATATTCCCATTCTCCAAGTTCAGTCTCATATTGTGGTTGGCTGAGGGAATGAAGTTTTGTGGACCAGAATACCAACATCTCTATTATTTTTTAGGTAGGAAATTCGGGGATCTTTTTCTACGAGTGTATAAGAGTCGTTTCGCTTCATTGCAGTCAAGAGTATTTCCGTCCACGAAGGAGAAAAGTGGGAGGCGAAACTCTTCCTATTTTTTTTTTTTTTTTTTTTTTTTTTTTAGGAGAGCTAGAAGGATAGTATGGAGGAAATATCTTAGGACCCTTAATGGGAGAACCTCTTTTTTGGTTAATTTAAGGGCTACTTCTTATTCCTCCAAACTATGCTATCTCAGAAAATAAATCACCTAAATGTTACTGATAGAGGAATCTGTTTCATGACTTACTGAAGATTGGAGGCTTCACTATATACCTCCAATTTCACCACAAAACAATACAGTATTTATGTCCTTCAGTGGGTGTATGTGTATGGATATTTGTACAGAATGTATATGTATGTTTGTACAGTAAGTATATGTAGGCCTAACCTATGTGTGTTTATATGTTTATGTATGTATGTATGTATGTGTATGTTTGGATTTGTGTGTATATTTTTGTATGTATATATATGCCAGGGTGGACGTGGCACCTATGTGTATAAATATATTTCTTTTCTTTTTTTCTTTGGAAGTGTGATTGCAAAATAGGAAGGAGGAAATACCTTACGATAATAGTACAGTGTTGATAAATCTGGAGCAACAAATTCCACCAAACTATTCTAAGAAACAACAGGTCACCATTACTTTTGTTAATATGGTCCTGTTTCCTGGCATACTTTAGAGGCATCAAGTCACTCCAATGAACCAAAATTAAGGACCCTGTAATCGTGTATGAATATTGGAGGCTTCTGATTCCTTTTGACAATGCCACGAAACAAGCTCCTTCTGTATAGATTGTGTTTCGTGGCAATATTTGAAGAACTCATTGACCTCCAATTTTCTGACTACAACACAGGGTCCCTAAGGCTACTACTCAGGTGAAGGTGTTTTTTTTTATTATATACTTTCTCTTAGTGGTAGAGTAGACTACTGTGGGTAACCCCCTTGTACGACGCTGTAAATATTGTGGGGGAAGGCCCGGGTATTGTCCCCCTTCACTTCCGTCTCTACTCTTTCCTCTCTTCATCCGTGTCCCCTTCCCTTCCCTCTCTTCTCATTCCTCTCTTCATCCGTGTCCCCTTCACTTCCCTCTCTACTCTTTCCTCTCTTCATCCGTGTCCCCTTCCCTTCCCTCTCTTCTCATTCCTCTCTTCATCCGTGTCAACTTCCCTTCCCTCTCTTCTCTTTCCTCTCTTCATCCGTGTCCCCTTCACTTCCCTCTCTACTCTTTCCTCTCTTCATCCGTGTCAACTTCCCTTCCCTCTCTTTACTTCCCGCTCTTCTCTCCTCTTCCTTTCCCTCTCCCCTTCCATCACTCTCCTCTTCCCTTCCATCACTCTTCTCTCCTCTTAACGGTAAATAGGAGGGCTGTAGTATCCTCCAAAATATCTCACAAAACAGATCCCCTATTAGTAACATCGAGGGGATTTATTTTGTTTCATGGGATAGTTTGGAAGAATCAGCATCCCTCAATTTCACCAACATTTTCTGTCCTTAAATACTGTAACATCTTTTTCGACTTGAGAAGGGTGGATAGGATTGGTTGACCTCCGACCCCGAGAAGAGGATGCTGGAAGGAGGGAGGTGAGGGAAGGAGGGAGGTGAGGGAAGGAGGGAGAACACACTGGGAATAGGAAAGATGAGGGAGGGAAGGATGTAAAGGTGAGGGTGGAAGAGGATGCTGGCTGGCTGGTGGGAGGGAGGGAGGGAGATGATGCTGAGGGGAGGGGAGGGAGGAGGAGAGAGGGGGGGGGGAGAATGAGGGAGCGACAGAGCCATAGAATACAGTATAGATTCTAAAGGCTCTGGGGAGCGAGAGGATGTTGGGAGAAGGGAAGGGAGGGGGAGAGGGATGGAGAGTGGGAAGCAAGGTGAAGGTGAATGAGAATACTGGTTGAAGGGAAGAGAAGGAGTGAGAGAAGGAGGGAAGGACTCGAGGGTACAAGGAAGAGAGGGAGGGAAGGATTCAGGTGTCGGAGGAAGGGAGGAAGAAAAGGAAGCAAGGTGAACTGGAGAGAAAAAGGGAGGGATGGAGGGAAGGGAGCGTGGGAGGGAAGGAAGTAAGATAAGGGAGAGGAGGGAATTAAGGACTCAATTGTAGAAGGAAGAGAAGGGAGGAGGGAGGGGAGGAAGAGTAATTGACTGGAGGGAGGTAGGGAGCGTGGGAGAAAAGATGAGGGAGGGAGGGAGGGAAGGAAGAAAGGTGAACTGGAGGGGTAGGGAGGTAGGTAGGGAGGTAGGTAGGGATGGAGGGCAGGAAGGTAGGTAGGGAGGTAGGTAGGGATGGAGGGAAGGAAGAAGAAGAGAATGAGGGAGGTAGGTAGGGATGGAGGGAAGGAAGGTAGGTAGGGAGGTAGGTAGGGATGGAGGGAAGGAAGAAGAAGAGAATGAGGGAGGTAGGTTGGGATGGAGGGAAGGAAGGTAGGTAGGGATGGAGGGAAGGAAGGTAAGTAGGGAGGTAGGTAGGGATGGAGGGAAGGAAGAGAGTGAGGTAAGTAGGTAGGTAGGTAGGTAGGGAGGTAGGTAAGACAAAACACCCGGATGGTTCAAACTATACAGAGTGTGAGAAGGTCAATTTTTTTTATACAACACCTGGTCAGGAATTCCCCCCTGTTTATTTTTACTGTACTAAGCTTTCTCTATCGATATCATTATGTATGTATCTATGAATTGTATTTATGTATGTATGGATGAATGGATAGATTATAATGTATGGAGGTATGTATGTATGTATGGGTGGATGTTTGTAAGTACACACATACACACACACACACACACACACACACACACACACACACACACACACACACACACACACACACACACACACACACAGGGACATTAGAGAAAAGCATAAATTTGAAGTAATTTTAGAATATGAAATGTCTGAAACGGTCGCGACTCTCTCTCTCTCTCTCTCTCTCTCTCTCTCTCTCTCTCTCTCTCTCTCTCATAGCAGTGTTTTATGGTGCATACTAAGTGATCCACCCACCAACACTGTAGCCTTGTGTGTGTGTGTGTGTGTGTGATTAACTGTGTGTGTGTATGCGTGTGTAATTGAATATGAGAATATTTTGCATGTGTGTGTCTGTAGGTTTTTTAATATGTGTGTGTGTGTACTTGTATGTATGTGTGTGTCTGTAGATTTTTTAATTTGTGTGTGTGTAACTAAATGTATAATGTATGCGTGTCTGTATGTTTGTGTGTGTCTGTTTATGTATGTATGTATGTATGTATGTATGTATGTATGTATGTGTGTGTGTATGTGTGTATAGCCTTGTCTCACGTCCAGTTATGATAGCACTATCAAGAAAGGCCATCACCTGAGAGAGTGACCACCAGTATTGAAGAGGATCAATTCACTTATTAGGGGACCCTGCAGGTGATGTAGTCAGAACATTGAAGGTAAATGAGTCCTTCAAATATTACCACGACACACACACACACACACACACACACACACACACACACACACACACACACACACACACACACACACACACACACACACACACACACACACACACATACATACACACACACACACACACACACACACACACACACACACACACACACACACACACACACACATACACACACACACACACACACACACACACACACACACACACACACACACACACACACACACACACACACACACACACACATGATCCCATAATTAATTAAAATGGTAATTAACTTTTGCCTTGATTCCTCCAAAGTATACCATGCAGGAAACAGGACCAGATGAACAAAAACTAATGGTGTTGTTGTGTTGTTGTTTGGAGGATTCAGCTGTTGTTCCAGATTTACCAACACACATGTACATACTTCCCTCTTTAACTGCCTTGTGTGTGGTGTTTGTGTGAATGTGTGTCAGGGTCATGTGTTGATATATAAGATAGGGTGGGGTACTGTATGTTTCTTATCTCTATCGTTCTTAACCTTATAACTTTACGATGGCTGCATGGGTATTGTTTCTTGCATAGAGTCATCGTGTTTTTATCCCTTATCTCGTATCTTAAAAGGGAGTCATTGTATTTTTAACCCTTATCTCTATCGTTTGTAACCTTATAACTTAACGATGGATGCATGGGTATTGTTTCTTGCATAGAGTCATCGTGTTTTTAACCCTTATCTCTGTCGATCTTAACCCTATAACTTACAGGTAACGATGGATATAAGGGAGTCATTGTATACTGTTTCCACGTCATCGTAAACACCATGAATCATCTTGTTGCATACGGATATAAGGCTACGATGATGGTGCCTGATACGATGGCTTTATGGAAACATCGTAAAGTTCCACTATGAATTAATTTAGGGGAGATTCTCTTTTTAGTAACTTGGAGTACATTGATTCCTCCAAATTATACCAGGAAACACGACCACATTAACAAACATCCAATTCACCAACGAGAGAATTAAATTTTCCCCTTTTTTAATTAAAGAGATGAAAAATTATTATAGATTTACGTCAGTTTTCGTACACACATGCACACACAAACATACGTACTCGTGTAGGTTACGTATATATGGTAGTTAGAACGGAAAATAACCGGGAACAAAACTCACACACACACACACACACACACATATCCTCTGCCTCACCTCAGTCTTTCCCTTGTCACACACACACACACACACACACACACACACACACACACACACACACACACACACACACACACACACACACACACACACACACACACACACACAAATAGATAAGAATTTCATCATCAAGGTAAAGAGAAGATGTAGAGTTGGTATAGGCTGGTGGGTCACCTTGGGAAACACAGTGACCCAAATACCTCCTCTTACATCTTAAGGGGAAATGATTTTGAGGGTAAATTGGTGTGTTACTGATTCCTCCAAACTATTTTGAGGGTAAATTGGTGTGTTACTGATTCCTCCAAACTATTCCAAGCAACAGAACGCCATTATCTTTGCTCTTGTGTGGTCCTGTTTCCTGGCATATATACTTTGGAGGAATCAAGGCACTCCAATGTACCAAAAAAAGCCAATTAAAGTAACACTAAGGTTATAATTTTGTTTCCTGGCATATAGTTTGGAGGAATCACATACCTTACACTTCACCAACAAGTAAATCTCCCCTTAAGGAATGGAATACTTTTGATACATTAGTGCACCTTGAGTCCTCCAAAGTATGTCAGGAAACAGGACCAGGTTAACACAAATAATGAAGGTAGTGTGGGGGTGGTAGTAGTGGGGGTGGAGATAGTGTGATTGTGGTATTGGTGGTGGTGATGGTGATAGTGTGTGGGTGGTAGTGGTAGTGGAGATAGTGTGATTGTGGTATTGGTGGTTGATGGTGGTAGTGGTTTTGGAGATAGTGTGATTGTGGTGGTGATAGTTGGTGGTGGTGGTGGTTTTGGAGATAGTGTGATGGTGGTAGTGGTGGTGCAGACAGTGTGATGGTGGTGGTGATACGATAGTGGTAGTGGTGATAGTGTTGCTTAAGAGAGTAGTACAATGTGTGTTGGTGGTAGATCTGCAGTGACTGATTCCCCAAAACTTTTCCAAGAAACAGGACACCATTATTATTGTTAATCTGGTTCTGTTTCCTGGCATACGTTGTTGGAGAAGGAAGAATCATGGCACTCCAATGTGTGTATGTATGTATGTACCAAAAGTATACTACCGTTCCCCCTTATTAACTGCCATCAATTACCAGTCCTTCGTTTACACAACTGGTCAACTCTGAAACACTATACCATCATCTATCTATAAAATGAAAAAAGAAAGAGACATATTCAAAGTCACTTCTGCTCCAATTTCATATGAGATGACAAGATAAGACAGCTACTACTTCCTGTGTCTTGGGATGTCGAAGGAAATTGAACATGAGTTTGCACCTCTCACAAAAACACAAATATCCCGGGCCAGCCAATCGTATATCCTCTTGGGCTTAGGGTTAGGTAATAAATTTGTCATCGAGGGAGAATGCAGGGTGACGAGAAGTGGCAACCTGACTTGAACCGAACAGATAAATAGGCGGGAAGGTTACGTGAGCGAAGCAGTACAGCGGACGGTTGCAGGGTGTGAGGGTCGCGTCAAGAGAGTCTCCTGTTTTTGGGATTGCTTGACTCGCTGGGCATAATACTATATAGTTGCAGTGACACCATAAACAGCGCTAGTCTTATGCATACCTACACATAGCAGTGATTGGCGTCGAAACATTGTCATATCAACTATACTGAGGTTTATTTATTACACTCTTCTACATCGGTGCAGTCAGTCAGTCAGTCAGTCAGTCCTCCACGTGTGTGTCTGAAGACGTATCGAGTTATTATGTGACTAAGTGATCTGGTTGGTAACATCTGACTTGGAAGAAAACACGGAACTAAAGTTGTACAGAAAAAACAAAAACAACAAACACAGGGCGATATGTAAACAAGATCTCATAAGAAAAGAACAACACTAAACAAATCAGATTTTCATTATTATTATTATACAATCCTGATAAAATAGAAACCAGAGAGAGAGTGTGAGGACTAAAGGAATAATATACACGTTTTCATCAGTCCCTTCGTTATTTTGTATTTGTATCAAGTGCGTCACCTGTGCACATAGAGTATATACAAGATGAGAGACACGATGATGGAGAAGAGGACTCGGTTGTTGGAGAGGAGACACAACAAACTTTCGGTGGGTGAAATTAAAAACTATATATTACTGACTTGACTGAATGGATAAGGAACAATGCAGTATAAGGAAAATGTGTGTGTGTGTGTGAGGTAGGGAGAGAGAGGGAAGGAGGTAGAGAGAATATGGAGTTTTTGGTGTGTGTCGAGAGGTTGTGATGTTTTGTGTTGTGGGTACAGAGTTTGTGTTGTGTTGTGGGTACAGAGTTTGTGTTGTGGGTACAGAGTTTGTGTTGTGTTGTGGGTACAGAGTTTGTGTTGTGTTGGGTAGAGTTGTGTTCACTGACATTGGATATGTGTGTGTGTGTGTGTGTGTGTGTTCCAGGGTTAGAGTTTTTCAGGATTTAAATGTCCCAAGTCTACATGTTGATTTAAAAGATATGTATGCAACTCGTGTGTATGTGTGTGTGTGTGTTGGCATTATAACACCCTTGAATTATAAAAACATTGAATTATTTATATTTCTGAGAGAGAGAGAGAGAGAGAGAGAGAGAGAGATGCTGCAATACATAAACAGGAAGGAGAGGGTGGTGGGGCAGGCAAGGTGATGAGGAAGGGAGTAGAAGGAAGGGAACTACTGTAATTAACTCACTCATTCACTACTGACGACTGACTTCACTTGGTGGTGCTCTTGTCATATGTAAACACGTTAGCCTTTTGTTGTCTTTGTACCCCCGTCGTGGTCCAGGTCACACACACACACACACACACATACACACACACACACACAGAGAGAGAGAGAGAGAGAGAGAGAGAGAGAGAGAGAGAAAAAAATTCTATATCTTAATTCTACGAGGTTAGATTGCCAGCACACACACACACACACATATGTTATTCTTTTGATACTTTTGTACTCTTGTCATGGTACACACGCACGCACGCGTTACCTTTTGATTTCTTTGTTATGGCACACACACACACACACACACAGAATGATGATTTATTCGATATTTTACTTCAAGGGGTTAACACACACACACACACACACTCACACACACACACACACACACACACACACACACACACACACACACACACACACACACACACACACCTCACCTTCCCCCAGACTGATGAAGGTTTGTGGTTAGTTTAGGAGGAGAAACTTTAGAATCTAGACGGTAAATTGGAGGGCGACTAGAGATTTACCAACACTTTACATCCCCCCCTCAAAAAAAATAAAAAAATAATACCTAGTAATAACTATAAATAATAAGATAACACCCGGTAACAATAATAGTAATAATACTAATAATAATGATACCGGGCAATGATTAATAATAATAATAATAATAATAATAATAATAATAATAATAATAATAATGCCATATAATAACTGTTTGTACCGTATCTGTCATTGATTCATTAGATTCAGGGCCACATGCAAGGACATTCATAGTGTTGACGATGGTGTGCATGGTAACGGTACGATGACTCACTCACTATACACCAGAACACACACAACGATGACTCTATATACACCACCAGGACACACACAACGATGACTCTCTATAGACACCATACAAAGCCAGCCATCGTACCTGTTTCTACTATACCATCATCAAGCAACACCACACATTTCTTTCATACGACCTTCACTCAACTGGCTTCCTTTATTTCATCTCATACAGGACATTTGATGGGGATTATATTGACTATTAATGGTGACTATATTGACTATTAATGGTGACTATACTGACTATTAATCATGACTATACATCCACGTTACATCTTCCATCCCTTACTTCCATCACTCTTCCGACAAACCACTCCCTCCCCTTCCTCTCCTTCCTTCCTTCCTCACTTCCCACAAGCCCCCCTCCCCTTCCTTCTCTTACTTCTCTTCCTCACTTCCCTCTCCTGACAAGCTTCCCTTCATCCATCTTCCTCACTTCCTTCACTCATCTGACGAGCCTCCCCTTCCCTCCCTACCTCCCTTCCTCTTGCAAGCGTTGTGTCATACTTTTATTAATATACTTGTCACGTGTTGTGGGTTATTTTTTTCATGTGTCGTGGTTATATTTCTCATGTGTTGTGTGTTGTAGTTGCCATGTGTTGTGGGTTATATTTATGTGTTCTGGGGTCATCCTAATGTGTTCTGGGATCATATTTATCATGTGTTATACTTGTCATGTGTTGTGGGTTGTATACTTGTCATGTGTTGTGGGTTATACGTTTGTGTTGTGTGTGTTATCGTGTGTTCTGGGGTTATTCCTGTCATGTGATCTAGCGTTATTTCTAGCTCCATCCCCGAGTGTATACAGTAATTAGAATATGAGATCAGATTATGCAGCGATTAACAATACTATATATATAAAGTTGTGATAATATGGCGTCCTAGATACATAAGAATCAATATATTGCGTTTGGATTTAGGTTGTTGCATGCATAGTGCACTAAATAATAATAATAATGATAATAATACACTGAATACTGATGATATATTAATTTTGTGATACTATATTGGGGTGAGGTTCTTGGTAAATATGTATAAAATTATTGAAAATGATACACACAAATTATAGTATTGTAAAAGCATAGGTACTAACACGTTTTTGAAGGGATATTTTCTTTGCTGTCAAATTGGGGGTTACTGATTCCCCCAAACTATTCCATTAATTAAGGTGGTAATTCTGTTTTGGTACATTCCTCCAAAGTATGCCAGGAAACAGGACCAGATAAGCAAAAATAATGGTGACCTGTTGTTTGGAGTAGTTTGGAGGAATCACTTATCTCCCAAAAATGCCAAAACTATTATTATTTACCCTCTCCTTAATCTTGGAGAGTGCATGGGGCCAGAAGGTGCACGAGGGAGAATGACAGGTGCTCGTCAACCACCAAGGTATTCTCTGGCACACATCCAACTCTTTCTTATCTCGGGGTCAGGCCACTACAACACGCGGTATTTTTATGGTGGAGGGTTAAGGTTGGGTACGGAACGTGTTTTAGAGAACGTGCTGCTGACACACATAATATATACACTCACAGGAATACACTGACACATGACACATACACACAGAGACAAGGGACACACACACACACACACACACACACACACACACACACACACACACACACACACACACACACACACACACACGAAAAAGGAAATGAAAAAATGAAAAAGAAAAGTAAAACCCGAACCTGACTGTACATTGGTGTGTCTTGATTCTTCTAAAGAAAAGTATGCCAGGAAACATACAATATCAGAAAACAGACGCCCTCAATGGTGATAATAGAAGATCTGTTTCTTGGTATAGTTTGGAGGAATCGGAGACCTTCCAATTCACTACTAAAAGAAAATAATGGTGACTTGTTGCCTGCTTGAAATTGTTTGGAGGTAATCTGTTGTTTCCTATTTTATTATTATTATAGTGTTGGTTAATAAATAAAATAATGGAGTAAGGGATTCCTCCATATTATTCCAAGCAACAAGACATCACTATTGTATGTATTATTCTAGTCCTGTTCTTGGCATACTTTGTAGAGGGTTAATTGGTGTGGTACAGAACGTAAATATATTCTCAGACTCCTCACCCCTCACTACCATCCATAATTAACACCTACTCTGGCAACTCACCAACCAACATTACACCCACACACACACACACACATGTACGCGACTGTTAACACACTCACCAACCGGTATTACTCACACACACACACGACTGTTAGTGTTAACATTAACTCACCAACCGGTATTACACACACACGCACACATGTACGTGACTGTTAACATACACTCAACAATCAGTATTACACACATACACATGACTGTTAACATACACTCACCAACCAGTATTACACAAACTATTGGTAACACACACTCCCCCGGAACAGCTTAACTCATTCCAACTGCTAACATTTACCTGAAACAAAAATTAATGGATATTAGTACAGTGTTTGTTAATCTGGAGCAACTGCATGATTTCTCCATATTATTCCAAGTAATAGGCTACATTTATTATTATAATGATGTGATCTTATTTCCTGGCATACTTTGGAGGAATTAAAGCGCTTTAACAAAATACCATAAGCATATTGTACCTTTAAATGAGAGAGAGAGAGAATTAAATATATTACGAGATTGGTATGTCCTATTGCGTTCTAGAGGTTATTTATTTTTATTTTGGGGGGATGGGGGGGGGGGGAAGGGAAATGATGGGGTCCTCGTAATAAAGCTACTGTAGAAATTTGTTTATTTATTTATTTAATTATTTTGTAAACACTTGTTGCCAGCCGCAAGATTATTATACTATTTTGCTATCAGCCAGAATAAAAAAACAAAAAACAAAATTACGTTGTAGATTATTATATTATTTCACCATCAACCAGAAAAAAAAATAGATAAACTTGATTACTTTGTAGATTATTATATTTCACCATCAGCCGAAAAAATAAATAAATAGATAAATGCTGTAGACTAAATAATAGTGTTTATGGTTTCCTGCTAGCCTACCTGGGTGTGGTCAGGTCGGGTATTTCTTATTCTACTACTACTACTACTACTATTATACACTATTCATTGGGCCTTGATACTTAATTTCACTCGCTTCCACACTCTTCCTAGGAAATAAATCAAGTCGCTTTTGTTTTTATTATTTGGGGTACTCGCAGTAAAGACAGATTTTTTTTTTTTTTTTTTTTCACTTTCACTTGCTCCCACAATCTTTCTAGTAAATAAATCAAGTCGCTTTTGTGTTTATTATTTGGAGTACTCGCAGTAAAGATAGATTTGTATTTATTTAATTATTTTTGACATTTACTCGCTCCCACACTCTTTCTAGTAAATAAATCATGTCGCTTTTGTTTTTCTTGTTTTGGGACGAAGGGAAATCATGGCTAAATTGGCTATACTGCTCTTCCTGTATGCTGTAATGATAAGGGAAGTTGTGTGTGTAATATGTGTGTCTGTTTATCCATGTGTTTAACTAACTAACTAATAACTACAGGTTTTTTATCATTCCGAAAGTTCACAAAAGTCAAGTGTAATGATTATGTTGTTCCTGGGTTTAATTAATAACCAGAAATTTAAATAAATAAATAAACATTAAATATCATCAGCTGCAATGTCGACTGGTAAGATATTAAACAATGTAAATATAACAGTTAACCAATATACTTCCTTATATAAAACTACTGTAACACTTATGCAGTGTTGCCAACCGTAGGGTAATCGCCCTATATGTAGGGCATTTCGACCTCAAATCCTTGTCTGTAGGGCGTAGGGTAATTTTACAGAATCATAACGAAACGTAGGGCGTTACAATATTTTGGTATAAGTGATAACATATTTTGTAACATAAAAAATAAAACACTTAAAGTACACATCTTAAAGTACAGGCCGAGTTAGATGTATTTTGTAAAATCTTCCCCGCGATAATTACTGATACATCGTACATCTGTACTTTAAGATGTTATTATGAAACGTGCACCATTGAAATTGTAACAGGCACTTTGGAAATAGAAAATTGTAAAAAAAAAAAAAAAAAAAAAAATAGTCGCCATATTTAGTCGGTCTCAAATTATATAGAAGGGCCCGACTGAAAGAGCATTATTTCTCTAGCAGAAATAATAGCAAAAATCCACAAGATCAATATAAAAAATATATATATTGGTGTATGAGGTGCAAAATAAAGATTAAGATATAAGGTGCCGTTGTAAAGGCAATATTTCCCATCAACCATTGAAATTGTAACAAGCATTTTTGGGAATAGAAAATTGTAAAGTAAAAAGATATAAGATAAAAAAATATAACCAACATAACCAGACTTATGTCAAATTATTGTAAGTGTTATTATGTGATGAGGTGTGGGTGTTCCTATATCAGTGGTCTAGTAGTAGTAGTAGTAATAGTGGTGGTGGTGATGGTAATAGTAGTAATAATGGTGGTGATGGTAATAGTAGTAGTAATGGTGATGGTGGTAGTAACTTAGTTATTGTTGTTGTAAATTAGTAATGAGTCATTTATTTAATTCCTCGTGTGTGTTATCAGTGACTTTGCATGTATGATTTGCAATTACATCAACTTTTAAATTTTCGTGTTGCTTTTCTTCCACTAACCCATTTTATATACAGATAAATCATTACGGTAAATATTGAATGAATTACCGTTAATGCGTATGGTTTTTCTACCTTCATTACCCACTAATTTAGACCATTCTAAGACTATTTCCTTCTATGGCATTTCCTCCGCAAATGCCCCATTTCCCAGATATATATCATATATACCAAATGGGGCATAGCCTGACTTGACCTAACCTAATCTAACCTAGACCGCATCAGACTACCGGGAAATAATTGTGATAAAGTACAATAAATGACTGGTGCAAAATACGGGGACCCAGCCGGATCTGGCAACACTGCTGCAAAACGGTCATTCTTTCAATAAATACCATAATTACTCATATACCTATTAGGGCATGTTGTAGTGCATATATTTATTAATACTTGAGTGTCTTGTGTAATCTTTGTTGTGTATTTAAGGGGGTAGTACAACAGTGATATTTGTGGAGCAACTGAATCCTCAAAAATATCCCAAGCAACAGGACACCATTATGTTTTGGTGATTGGCCCTGTTTCCTTGGGCATATTAATTAAGGAGGAATCAGTAGCCCTCCAATGTACCAAAATGAAGGTATACGATCCCCTTAATTGGAGTACTCGGCGATTCCTCCAATTGTGCCAAGAAACAGTCGACATCCGTGTTCTCTAATAAGGGATCTGTTCTGTGGCATAGTTTGGAGGAATCAGTAGCCATCCAATTTGCCATCAAGAGCCTGTTTCATTAATTAACTCACCCCAGATTAATCATTACTTTTGCCTACACCTGTACAATGACTATGATATACTGTATATATAAAGTTTGTGGAGTCATTGTAAAAGTCATCATCATTACCTAACCATCATGACTTTTAATTGCATATGACCCTGAGAACCGTATGCAAGAACACTCTTTTGATGGTGTCGACGATGGCGTGGTAATAGTACAATTACTTCACACACACACATGTTTGTAAATGTGAGAAGAATGTCTTTAGGTTATTGAAGATATGTTGATAAGGTCCCACTATGTAAAATTAATGGGTTAGTACAGTGTAGGTAATTTGGAGCAACTATTGTAATTCCTTCAAACTATTCCAGTATCATACCATTATTATTATTATTATTAATCTGGCCCTGTTTCCAAGCATACTTTGGAGGAATCAGCACCCCTCCACCTTACAATAATAATAATAATAACAAAATGACTACGTTGATTTTATGTTTACTAATAACAATCAATGTGGCGTGTTACAGAATAATGGCGGGGAATGTGTGTCGGGCCCTGAAGGATGCGGAGGGGTCAGTCGAGGTGGCGGAGGGGGCGGCAGCGGGGGCATACTGGTGGTGGATGATCATGACCCCGAGGCACCCCCACCCTTCAAACAGGTGGTGGTGGGTATCTGTGCCATGGAGAAGAAGAGTAAATCCAAGCCCATGAAGGAAATCCTCACACGCCTCGAAGAATTTGAGTTCATCTGTACCGTCATATTTCCCGAGGAGGTTATACTGAAGGTGGGTTATGAAGTACAGTATCTCGTTCGTGTATTTGAGATCATTATTGTTTGGTTTCATCTGTGGTTATTATTATTTTATTTCATTTGTACCATCATATTTCAAGAGGAGGTTATATGAAGGTTGGTTATGAAGTACAGAAACTTAATTGATTTGTATATCTGTAGTTTTTATTGTTTGGTTACATCTGTAGTTATTATTATTTGGTCTCATCTGTGGTTATTATTGTTTGGTTTGATTTGCGGTAATTATTGTTAGAGTTCATCTGTACTGTCATATTCCCCGAAGAGGTTAAGGTGGGTAATACAGTGTTAATGGTAAATCTGGAGCAACTATTTTCTCCAAACTATTTCAAGCAGCAGGACACAATTTTTGTCAGTTGGTCCTGTTTCCTGGCATACTTTGGAGAAGTCAAGGCTTCCTAATGTATTTAAAGTAGTATGTAAGAGTTCTTATTTAATCATTGATATGCATTCCCTTTAATATATCCTTCATATCTCTTTACCCATGAACAGGAACCAGTTGAAAAGTGGCCAGTGTGTGACTGTCTGATTAGCTTCCACTCCAAAGGGTTCCCACTGGAGAAGGCTCAGGCATACACTGACCTCAGAAAACCATACATCATCAATGACTTAGATATGCAGTATGATCTTCAGGTGAGTTCATACAGTAAACACACCAATACCGACATAACAACACTCACAGACACCACATCACACAAATGCATGTCTCCTTGTGCACCCCTATACACACACACACACACACTATTTCTCCATGTGCTTCCCTGTAAACACACACGCCATAACACTCACAGACACCACACCACAGACGCACATTCTTTTCCACATACATCCCTATACACACACACACCACAACACTCACAGACACCTCACCACACACATGGTAACTATATACTGTATAGTGTTTTAAATTTTTTAATTGAAGGATATTAATCCTGTATTTCAGAACATAAGAGGCAACACAGCTACTTAAGCAAATTTGGTGGTCTAATATTAGCATTTGGTCAACTGTTTGTTTTGGAGTGTAAGAGAGCATTTTATGAATGTGATTATCTTATCATTACAGGACAGGAGAGTAGTATATAATACTCTACAGAGAGAAGGCATTGAATTACCACGGTTTGCCATTCTCGACAGAGACTCCAAAGATCCATCTAGTAAGTTGACTAAATAAGTTTCGTATGCTGTATATTATTTCATGTACACTCAGTCAAAACATGTATCTCCCATAATTGCCCGACATATTCATTAAAGTGAATAATATGACTGATTTCTCAGTAGGGTGAAGAAAGTAATTGTTGGATGCTCATATTATTTCATTCATGTTACATTATAAGGTTTCATATAGAAAGTGGATTAATTCTCTTTTTGCCGAGTGTACAGTAGAATCCCTTTTAGTTTTATATAGCCTATACTGTTCCCATTGAAAGATATGAGATATTAGATATTACTAATGAAACACACTGATGCAAGTACTGTGTCTTGATGTAACCTTTTCAAAATGTTTCATCAACTTGTCAGAATTCATCAGTAACAAAGTTTAAGTGTGAGTGTGGAACTGTGGGGGATTATATGTACAGTTGGCCACGGGAATTCATACACAGGCACATCATAAAGTGAAGTCATAATTGTGAAAATACTGCAATGAATGGTCTACCAAGTGACTCGGTGATTACAAAACAACAAACCTATTATTATGTTGTGTTTGTTACAAAAACATGTATTTTCTCCGTGTTGTGAACCCTTGAAGCCGAGAGAGTGTGTACGAATTCTTGGGGCCGACTGTACATATTAACAACTTGTTGTACACTTCATCTGAGATGTTATTCTCCCTTTGCACGATGACTTTTTCCTCTACACTGATATGCCCTTGTTTGTTCCATTAGCCAATTCCCATTTATATGTTTGTATCCTTATAGTGTCTTGGTACCACATGCCTTATATTATACACTATTGTGCTCTTATGGGATATTTTCCTGTGCAGTCTATATTATCTCTTGAATTAGAACCTAACATAAATTATGTTACTACTGTATAGGTTTATGATAATATGTTCCTCCATATTTTTCCCATCTCTATTGAAACCCAATAGAAATCTTACAAATGTATATTGCAGTGCTGTACAGTACCGTATGATGTTTTCTTATACAGTACTGTATTTGTATCTATAGTAGAGGCTAACAGAGCTCTTAATCTTGCATTGTATAATGGTGGCATCTTCTTTCAGAACGAGAATTAATAGAAGGGGAAGACCACGTGGAAGTTAATGGAGTGACGTTTAACAAGCCCTTTGTAGAGAAACCGGTGTCAGCTGAAGACCACAATATTTACATCTACTACCCAACATCAGCAGGCGGTGGCTCACAAAGGCTATTCAGGAAGGTGTGTAATTTATCATCACATCACCGGTACCAGTTAGGGGTCCAACCATCGCTCACATCTCGGGCGAGTGGTGACGAGGTAGGGGGACACTCATGGGGTGGCCAGGCAGTGGAGAAGAGTTTATTATTGTTATTAGTGACACAACTAAGCCTTGATTGATTGACTACCATCATCACTACTCTACCTACCTCTCTTCTCATCAACTAACACAAGTTACCGACAGCTGTAATAGTAATACTGTACCACCAATTGAGACAGCAGTATATCTAAATCATCTTACAGATCAGACCAAATGTTTTAGATGTTATAATAATTGTTTTCCTAATCTTTGGTTTGATATTTGACATTTTTGTAGATAGAATAATATACCAGAGTTTTAGTATCTAAGTATAGTACCGTAGAGAAGTATTTTAGTATTTTGAGCAGTCGTGTTCCTCCATCCCCACTGATACTGTACGTTGGATTCTTGAATAATGAATTTGATCGTCAAGTGGATATAATGATGCTCCTCCTATGAGCACTATCACAGTCAAATATATAATACAGTAAACTGTGCTGTACTGTACTTCATCCTGACTAAATTTGCACAAAGAAAACTATAGAGAGAATGAATAGGAAAAAAGCAGAAGATAAGTTATACTGTACATACATAAGTGACAAAAGAAACTGAATTTAAATATAAAGGGAGAAATATTAGGCCACAGATCAGAGTAAGTGCTGTTGCCTACATATTTCTTTTTCAGTATTATTTTGTTATATAATTTTGTATTTAATGTTTTTTATATGGGTCAAACTTAGGACATTAGATGTCAGATACTTGTTGACTGTTATGAATGAGGCCTTAACACTACTGTAATTATGTGAAGCATGGAGGTGTTAGGTGCTTTACAGAGATAGAGACAGTGAATGCATGGTTTGTGACTTCTCAGCATTATCTTGGCTCTTTTTAGGACAGAGTGCAACTAAAGAGAACAAGAACACCATTAATTATTTAACCCTAATATTGTCTAAATTCGTCCCGGATTGATTCCTATGTGATCGATCCTGTATAAGAAAAAATTCCTAATAATACAGGTCTCGTATCTTCAGTTTTTTTGTAAAAAAAATCACTCACAGTAAGGGACAAGTGTGCTTATAAATGTGGTGGTAGTTATTTAATTTCTGAATTAATTGAATGTTATGTAATGTAATTAGATATGGTCATAGTTACAAACAAAATTTCTAGATTTGTGAATGCTTAACAATGTATTTAGAGAAACTAATGCAGAAAATATAATACGTAGTGTGCAGTAATACAGTAGTCACATGATTACATTCAACCTGAAGCAATGTAGAGCCATGAACCCTAATTCTGAGCCCATCCAGGACAGATTGAAGTTAAATTTATGTGTGATATGATTATAGTACTGTACAATACTTTGTTATATACATGTTGTGCATCCATTTCCACTTGTAATTGTTTATTTCCTTGTACTGTACTGTCATAGTACCATATGCCCTATGTGGCCTGGTACTAGTGTTTACATTATTGAACTGAATTTACAGACCCCTGAAAACCTCAATACAGTACTGTAGTTTGTTTGTGCATAATTATCCAAATAAGTCATCTTAGGGGAATAATGTTTACATTTAACTTTATCTATTTTTGGTGGGTTAAAAAATGGAGGCTGAATGCAAGAACATTTATAGTATTGACGATGGTGTGGTAATGGTACGATGACTTCTTAGTCAAAATACAGAGCCATTGTCAACACCATGGATAATCTTGCATTTGACCCTATGGCAAGTGTCAACACACTCTTACAATTTTAGGCATAGCTTCATCCAAATACTGATATGTGCATGTCATAACTATAGTACTCATTAACACATGTAGAGCTTTATGGTTACTTATCACATGTTGGCAGGCAGGTACTATCTTCTTATTTTAGGATAATACTTTAATATTGTTTTGTAATAATTTGTGTTGAATATGTAGCAGAGTTAGTAAAGTACAACCACCAATAGATCTCCAGTAGACAGTTCTCCTTTCTGTTCTGATAAATGGCCACATTCGGTGTCCATGGAATGTATCTGGTTGTCTGGTAAGAAACTCTTTTGACGGGTCATGGTTAGCATTTAAGATATTGGCTGCTGCATGTTTATACTATTCAGACTATAAAGTAATTTTGGCCCCTTTAGTTGTATGATAGATTATGCCACATATCATGAGGCTTTATGAACCACTCCTTGTATAACAGTGATTGTTTCTGAAAGTATCGGAGTATGGGGTGCCAAATAACTTTTTATAGCCTGTACCTGCTAGCAACTGAAGTACAGACGGTTGCTTTAGATATATACATACTGAGGTATTATGATGTAGCATTGTGCATTATAGTGATTTTACCATTCTCAAGATATTTGAAAATATAGATATGGTATCTGTCATAATGCTCCCTCTTCTATACTTCTTAGTTGCTCTGCTGTATCTGCCCACACCACTCCTCCTCCCTCAATTCCCTCCTACATCACTCTCTTACTACCATTTTTACACTGATGCCCTCCATGCTTCCATGTGTGTGTCTGTGATGGTCAGCACATTCCTTTCTTGAAACTTTCCACCACATCTCTCCTCTTAAAATTATTATTTTTAGGACTGCTAGAAACATCACTTGAGGATGTTGAATCTTGAGTGAAAGACTGCTAACAGTTTATGCATGCAACTTAGATAATCTTAAACAGAATCACTAACGTACCTTCATGCACCTCTTCATGAAAGTCACAAACATGGTCTGACAGGGAGTATGGGTTGAGGGAATAGTATAGTGCTGGTAAATCTGGAGAAACTGATTTTATCCAAACTATTCCAAGTAACAGGCTCCTCAGGCCACCATTAGTTTATTAATCTGGTCCTGTTTCCTGGCATACTTTGGAGGAATCAAGGTGCTCTAATGTACCAAAAATAAATTACCACTTTACATTCTCATTTGGCATTGTACTGGAAGTACACATTAATCATGGGTGACTGGTCCATCAATGTTTTCTGAACTAAAAAGCAGAAAGGAGTTCAGTAAGGTTCACCTGAAATAGAAGGTTATGGATATTGTTTAAGAGCTTTATCTGTTTTGCCCTTTCTTATGTTGAGTGATAAGAATTCATACCCCTACTCACAATTTCACCCAGTTTTTAGTACAGTAGGACTATAGTTCTTATATTTAGAAATATTTCACTGGATATGAAGAGTAAACTGATATAAGCTTGAAAAATGAACTATATCATAATGTTATTGAGTAATTTGTGCATATCATAATTATCTGGAAAATATTTCCCTGCTGAGTAAGGCATTGGTGAGACACATTGACATGTATCTTCCTTCACACAGATTGGTTCCAGAAGTAGTGTTTATTCCCCTGAGAGCAGAGTACGCAAAACTGGCTCTTACATTTATGAAGACTTTATGCCCACTGATGGAACAGATGTTAAGGTATACAAATATTATTTATGCTCTTGTAATCTTCATCTAGTATAGTTTTTTTTTTTTTTTTTTTTTTTTTTTTTTTTTTTTTGCATTAATACCACCATATTAGGAATGTTTCTGAAAACAGAGAATGCAAAGTCATTCAGCTGACAAATACTATTTTTGTGTAAAATGGTTTATGCACTGATCTTGAAAGTCTTCCTTGTGAATTTATAGCAACAGCCACTGATGACTCTGTAAAAGTATATAATTCATAATACAGTACGTGGTTTGTTGATGATTCTTATGGTCTATGTAAAAATAAAATTGCAGTAGACCAGTGTGAAACAGAACCAGAAATTATATCTCTGTATCTCAAAATTTGGTGTAAAAAATTTGGAAGTTTGATTTTTTTTTTCCTCTGCAGGTATACACAGTGGGGCCAGACTATGCACATGCAGAGGCTCGCAAGTCCCCGGCACTGGATGGTAAAGTGGAAAGGGATAGTGAAGGCAAAGAGGTTCGTTACCCAGTCATCTTGTCCAATGCTGAGAAACTTATCGCTCGGAAAGTCTGCCTTGCCTTCAAACAAACCGTTTGTGGATTTGATTTGCTCAGGTGTGTTGACTGTCTTTCTGTTTCATCTAGTTAAGGTAGTTTCTGAAGTTAAGCTTTGTATAGGCACATCATCATCAAGACCCCATTTCTTTTGTATCAAGCGGTGAGGAATGACCTTGAATTCACAATAGAACTCAGGAGGTTTACGAATAAATACCTTCAGTACCCAATAGCTGATCCATAATTTTTATACCACTTCTTCACCAATACCAAAGTTTATCATTGATATCCCCTACTGACAAATCCACGATAGGAACATACTGGTATGTTAAATTACACCAATACACCAAAAATTAAAACAAAATATAATTAATTTTTTTTTTTAGTTATGGGACTTGGCAACGGTGCTCTTAGCATTTAAATATTGACGAACAGTATGAATTACATAACCGTCGGACTTTTTAAATTTAGAATTTTAAGCTTTTACTGTACCATACTACATAACATCCACCACCAACAGAGCAAATGGCAAGTCATATGTGTGTGATGTAAACGGCTTCAGTTTTGTGAAGAACTCTAGCAAATACTATGATGACTGTGCCAAAATCCTGGGCAACATGATCCTACGAGAGTTGGCCCCCACATTCCACATTCCATGGGCCATCCCCTTCCAGCTAGACGACCCACCCTTCGTACCCACCACCTTCGGCAAAATGTAAGTTGACTCACTCCCTGGCTAGATTATTTTGATAAGGTTACTTGGTGTTGGAGATCCCGAGTCTGTAGTTTGTGTTTTTTTCTTGCTGACACTAAATGTTCACAGCCAGAAACGTAAAGGATAATCCTGATACAGTAGGTTGAAGCAACAGTGGTATCAGTAGTGGACATTTCATTACCCTAGAATATACAGTAGCTGGTGATGTTGATATTCTAAGACTTGTCAGTAAATGGTAAATTAATAAGTACTTCAAACTGAGACTGAATTAAATGTATTTTTGATACATTTAAAGCAACTCTGAAACATTTGAGGATTGAATAAAATCATTTGTTGCTATATATACCTTGTTTGTATTTGAGTGCAATTCTGTTTTTGCATTTTTCTTTATTTTGAGTTCATTTCATATTCATATGCTCTTTTATACCTGTAATATTTTATTCAGTTGCTTACTACTTCTGCATTACATAGCATTATTTATGTGTACTGTATTGACATCCCTACCTGATTCAAGTCGCTTGGTTTAACAAGCCAGTGTAAGTTAAAGTATTGCATGTACATCATCATAGTAAACTGGTAACACTCTTAGGCTCACCACTCATCACTACAATATCTGAATGATTCTTACTGGAATGTGTCATTGATGATAACAGTAATAATGAATAAAACCCTCACTGGCACTTGATTAAAGCAGTGATGAATTAAACCCACACTGGCAGATGGAATGCTTAATACTAGACAGTTTCAGAGTACACTGCCAACATCTTCAGTGGTCAAGCATGGTATTAAACTTTCTGTTTGCCAACGTGGGTTTTATTTCATGTAATTGACAATCGTGCCAATCATGTTGTGATCAATATGATAAGAAAAGTAATGGCAGAAAAAGCATCAGGTGTCTTTATCATGTAAGGGGGTCATCTCTTCTCGAGATATTAGTGTACGACTGATTCCTTCAAACTGCTTACAAAGCAGATATGCAAGTACATAGTATCCTGTTTCCTGACACAGTTTAGAGCAATCAGTAGCCATCCTATTCAACCAGAGTTGAGCACAAAATAGTACAATTCAGTCACATACCATGCAATGTGTCTACTGAGCCTGAGAGTGTTAAATGGTTGGTTTAATTATATTTTTTTCACCATTTGAGAAAGTGCTAAGACCCTGTTTTGATATTTAGTAGAGGAGCCTTGTGTTGGCTGTGGACACGTTGGTGTTGCCGACGCACACTTGACCGTCCCTGCTTGTACTCCTGAGATACTGTAGCTTTATGATATCAATGGTAAGAGTTCTAGCTTCTCCCATACTCCCATTCTCTGCCTTTGAAAACACGGTACACCAGTGATATTTTGGCTACTTATTAGAACCTTGAAATACTAGATACTTTAGCATCAAGATATCAGTGGTAAGAGCCCTAGCTTCTCCCATGCTCTCATTCTCTGCCTTTGACAACATGGTACACCAGTGATAATTATGTGGGCTATCTATCAATTATACCCTTACAGCATGTTGCTTTTCATGCTTTTTTTATTCTTCTTTGTTTGTAACAGATTGAAGATAGATTCACGCTGGTGCATTAGAGCGCCTTGATTCCTTGAAAGTATGCCAGGAAACAGGGTAAGATAAACAAAAAAGCGGTGGTCTGTCGCTTGGAATAGTTTGGAGGAATCATTTGCTTCAGATTTACCAACTCTGTACTGTACTTCCCCCTTAATCAGATCCTTATAGGTGGGGTATTGCCTGTGATGATGTGGACAGAACTCTTAGGGTTTTGGCATTCCTTTGGCCCCAGCCACTCCTTTTCAATACTTGATATCTCCTTCCTTTCCTAATACTGTAACTCCTTTATGCTTCCACCTTTCAATCACCTTCTCCCTCTTCTTACAGAGTCTTCCAGGCATCAGACAGTCTTTCTTTCATACTCAGAATACAACAGACTACAGTATAGTATTAGGATAACCTCTATGCCTCTCTCCTTACAAGCTTCTGAAGTCTTAAGTGTTGTTGTTGTTTACTGTCATGTTCTGAAATGCCATGTTTTATACTCCATGTTATTTTCAACTTATTGATAGTGTACTGGCTCTCTCACTTAATTTTGGGGCTTTTTTGGTAAACTATAGATTTACCAAACTAAGTACTGTACATGTTCTTATCTACAACTTGTTAACACCGAAAGGTATTTTTTACCGTGATGAAAAAGAAAATCACTATGGTTGTGCCTTGTTCTTATAATTTTTTATGTATTATGTTGTTTGTAGGATGGAGCTGCGGTGTGTTGTGGGCGTAATCAGACATGGAGACAGAACACCTAAACAAAAGATGAAGATGGAAGTCAGACATCCAAAGTAAGTACAATTTAGTATGCTATATATGTTGCCTGAAATTTTTTTATTCATTACTTTTTTCGCAATATTTAAGGGGAAAACCTCCTTCTGGTAAATTAGAGGGCTACTATATTCCTGGAAACCAGCAATCATTGCTTCTTTAGTAGAATTTGGACAGGTAGTGTAAAAATAAAATTTACTGGAATGTGAACAAACACAGAGTAAGCTTAGGTTGGAAAGATGAAGAGATATTATGCTTTTGAAGAAGAAATAGCAATTACTGTATTAGTATCATTTTAAATCACATTGAGAATTATTTCAAGTATGAAGTAAATGGTAGGATTGGAGGAGAAGTGTTTTAGGAGTACTGTATCTGATGCAGTGAATAACGGTACCTTTTCCTTTCATATTTATATAAGAATTGCTAGGGCTCTGTCATTTCTTTGGGGAAATTTTTCTGTCAGATGAAATTGTTTAGTGCTATTGTACAGGAAAGTAATATACAGGAATTTAGACCACTTTTAGGATGGTTCACACTTGTGCGACAACTCACAGGAACGACACCTTACCTCGTACAGGTTGGTAAAGATAATGTAAGAGTCATTTACTATATTAGCACTTATTTATGATGTCTACTCTCTTATTATTACATAACATATTTCCCTCTTCTCCCTACCAGTTCTCTTATATAATGTTGATATACTCAAATAAGTACAGTATTGTGTTTGTAGGCATTTTCTGATTGCAAAGTTCACTGGTTATTTTTATGCCTGATAAAGACTGGCATAGCATGATATTCCATAGTAAACATTGATTTGCAGGTACAGACCTTGCTATTATTGACATTGGTTTCACAAATTCAGTGAATATAGAAATGATTATAGCATATCAAGTACATATCACTGTTAGTCAGGGTTCAAGCATACCAGTCTCTTCCCATACCACACCTAGTACAGTCACAGTCAAAAGTCTGGTATCACCTTCAAATGAAACTGCCTCGAACAATGCTGGGCAAATATAGCTGTTGGTTGGTCTCTGTGATATTGGTTCAAGTGGCTCACGTTTATTCACTTGATGTAGGACCTTTGACCGTGACTATACCAAGTAACGAACAAAATGTGAAATTGACAGGTGTGGAACACGAGCACAATTTCCCGAGTCACACGACCATAAGGCTAAATATGACATACACCCAACAGGTTCTTTGCCCTGTTTGCCAAGTATGATGGGTACAAGGATGGCCACGTCAAGCTGAAAAAACCCAAGCAGCTGCAGGAGGTGCTGGACATTGCCCGCGGACTCCTGGCCGAGATAGAACAGAAGCGAGCCGACCCTGAAACTGAAGAGAAGAAGGGCAAGTTGGAGCAGCTCAAGAGTGTCCTAGAAATGTGAGTCTGAGCGTGTGTTAATAGAGTACAAGTCCAGTCCAGCCCCATATAGTTCTCTCTTTCTGTGTGTGCATTGTATTGTCCGTTAGTTAGTAGGAATAGAGTACAAGTAAGTCCAGTTGAGGCCTATATAATATTCTTTGTGTGTGTATTGTATTGTCCATTTGTCTGTGTGTGTTAGTAGGAATAGATCGAGCCCCATATAGTTCTCTCTGCGCGTGCATTGTCCATTTATGTGAGTGTGTGTGTTGATTGGGGAACAAGTCAGTGCAATCCCATGGGATGGGGGTTCTCTGTGTATAAATGTGTGTGGGAGTGTATATCATTATTGATGACTGTCTTGGTATGACTGAAGTGACTTTCGTTATTTAGTTCCTTTGTGCATTTTGTTTATTATTTTGCATCTCTTGTGTGAATTTTAGCCTCATTGCTATTTGCATCTTGGGTATATTTTTGTATTGAGAGAAAATTTATTATGGTATCAAATTTACACTGTATATATGGATTTTTTATATCTTTCTAAGTTCCAGTCAAATCCTCAACTCCTTTGTATATTTTGTATACTATAGCTTTTATAGCATAGCATCTTTGTATGTGTTAATGTATGTATATGTCAATTTAAAATGAAAGTATATCTTTTTACTGTGTTTGTATATACCGTATGTGTGAGAATGATATTGTTGTCATTAATGTGTCCTTGTCTGTAGCTTTGTTTTAACCAGAATTTGGACTGTACTGTTCTTGGAGTTCTGTTACTTGTCTCTTACCCTATGGTCTGTATTTTTGTTTCAGTTCTTTCTCACTGATATATGCATATTTCGGCAGTGTCTCCAATTTGAAGCCATCCAATTGTTTGTTGCCTGTGCTTTGCTACACATGAATACTAACCTTATATCTTTTTAGAATATGTAAGAGAGGGAAGCCAATCTGCATACAATTAAGTTCCCCATAACATGGAAATTTTACTCACTGACAAGCATACGAAATACATATGGTTACACAACACACATCCATGAAAATAATATCACCAATATCAGTATCTCTACCCAACAGTACCTTGTCAACACAGGACATTACATTACTACTGAAACCCCCTCTGGTGGTTCTCCTGAGTGTAGGGAGTGAATATCCCATTTGGAATGATTAGGCAGATCCTATTAAAACCTAACCAGTGAGGTGAAGTTGTTACTCCTTACCTTTGGTAAGCCCATATAGCGAGTTTCTTAAGTAAACAATGTATCAGGTAATATGTCAACACCATTTGTGAAGGAGCTTTTATTGACAGTTTCATTGCTGGGAAACATCACCATTACAGGCTCCTCATATGATTCTTCCTTATTTATACTCTAGTTTTGTTATGCTTCCATCCCCAGTTGCATAATTGATAACCCCATGTGTGTTGGTATATGAAGAGCTGTGATGTGCATTTTATTGGATCTCTGTGCTTTTGACAGGTACATGTTTTTAGAATGTAGTTATATTGTACGATCGTAAGCCACATTCCATGTACAGACATGCTTTGAAACTCATGGAAATGAACTGAACAAGTTTGTTTTAACAGTTGCATCATCATTTACCATACAAGAAGGAACTAGTTACATGGTGTGTGTGGCAGACGATTCAAAGTTATTATGTGGCATATATAATGTGAAAGTTTACGTTATAACCGTTTGTGTTTGACATGGTTGTCCTCATGCTGTATATTGACTTTTCAGAGAACTAATTCTACAAAATAAGTTTTATACCAGTGTACTAATGAACATACTAGTTTCCATAGATTTCAAGTACATAATATCAATGATATTTGAGTATGTAATAACATGATTCCTTAACATTTCCAGACAAGACATTCAAGAGAAGAGTATCATTGTTCAAGACCCTTACAGTATCCCTTATGTAGACCTAGTATTATACTTTAAGTAAGCATGTTATGGACATATTTGTGTGGCAGTGGTTATGCAAGTATACTGTATAAGAAAGTGAATGATTGTATAGAAAAATGCGTTGAGATAACCATTGTTAACCAAGGTCGTTGCATTATCATTGGCTTCTCTCTGGATTCTCATTGTCTATCATAACCCTTGAATCTCTCTTCAATCAGCTGCAGAACAGTCTGTAGAGTCTGTATTTATCTAATTTTGGTACAGTATACTCCGAAGCTGGTATTTGTTTATATATGTTTTATTCATGGGAAGGACTAGGCCCAGCACTATTCCGAAATGAAACTGCAAGAGTGAGAATATTGACCAAGTAAGGAGGGAGTGTTGGAACAGGGAGAACTGGAGACACTTCTGTCGTGGCCACGCCTTTGAGGGGAGTTCCCGGAGGGAGCAAGGTGTCAGAGCTATAGAATAGAATAAAATAGTACTCTGTCAACAAGAGAAATGGATATGATTAAATGCAAAGTTTTGAGATGCATATGAATATAAGTCCAGGTAACTTTAGGCCTTGGAGACTACTTCATATATTAGTGTTTTATATCTATTGACTTTGGTGGTCATAATTAAGGGGAGAACCTCTTTTTGGTAAATTGGAGGGCTACTTATTCCTTAAAGCTATCTCAGGAAACAAATCACCTCAATGTTACTAATTGGGGATCTGTTTTGTGACATAGTTTGGGAGATTCAGCAGTCCTCTAAATTACAGAAAAGATATTTCCCCTTATGGCAGTTCTGTACGTATATCCCATTATTTTTCATAAGTGACCCTCTTTCAGATTACCATACTTATGTATAATTACATTTATTTGTACAGTAATCCTTTTTTTTCCTTTTCATAGTTATGGAACATTTGTAGAATACAGTACAGTAGTAGAAGTAGTACAGTAGTATTTTGGGGGGTTCATGGAACATTTACTTGATACAGTAATTCATTTGTGACTGTATTATTTGGTTCTTTTGTGTTAATCATGCCTTGTAGAAAAACTCCTTCACTTTGTTTTAACTGTCTTCCTTGGAAGGAGTAAGATAATGTCAGAAAATTATAGGCTCCTGCTTACTTCAACTGTGGTATGAGACAAACTCTCACAGAGTAGATGCTGTTGTGTGGAACAGTTTGGAGGAAACTGTTGCCTCTATTTAGCACTCTTTCAATAAGTATAGAACTGAGGGGACAGCTTCAGACATTATAGAATTGTTAATATACTGTATATATATTTTTTATACCTTCATAATGTGTGTATAGTTCGTTTGATTGTCGTAGAACGTTGTTATTTTGTAAAGTAAATGTTTTTGTAGAGTAGCTTTAGTAGGTGTATGAGTACAGTAGTTCAGTTGTAGGGTACTGATGTATGTAAATTAAACTTAATGTTTTCCTTTATTTTATTTTCCCTTTTGGGTAAGTCTCTATTTCTCCAGCATGACATTGTTGTTAAAAAGTTTTACAGTATTAGATCAATTTGAAGTTTACTGTTTCTTCTAAATTGTGCTGTAAAAAGCATCATTACTGAGGGAGTCTTTTTCATGACAAAGTTTACTGAAATCACTAACCCTTAATTTGATTATACAGTATTTTTTGGACCCATTACTGACTTCACCAAATGTCAGAACTCATTGGAATACCATGGTATTCCAATGAGTTTTGAGTAATATTTTCACCAGAATTAATTTCATTAGTTTCTGTAGCTTAATGTACTGTAGATTATTTTGTGTTGAATGATCAAATTTACTGTCATTATAGGCTAAAGATTTGTTTTTCCAATTACTGTAACTTTCATGTTATCTGACAGTCGTCTGTTTCTCTCTAATTGATGATGAATATATGCAACCAACATTGTAAATGCTACCATGATTGTTTGAAGCTAATCAGCAGAGGAGTAATATGCATTAGAAACCTCAGTGATTTCAGCATTGGAAATTTATAGTTGGCCAAAAATGTTGTCAAATGTATTGTCAGTCTAGATTTCAGCTCCTGATGTAATGATGTTTGGTGGGTTGCATTCTGAATGTTGATCTTTGTGGTGACATATCTTGGTACATGGTAAGAGTACCACTCCTTTACTAAATTCTCTGGGGGAATGTTCTCAAGTATTTTTTACACCCATGGTGTACCACATATTGTATTCTATGATGCATTGTCAGTTTGGTCTATCTGGTAGTTGTGTTGTTTCAGATTTAATTTCTGTGGGTTGCCATCCCCAATCTTGATGTTTTATGACAGCTGGTGTTAGTACCAAATGCCCTTTATGGCTTGGTACTACTGTAGTTTGTTTATATATTTTTATTTAATTATGGGTTGCCCAGACAGCTACAGTACTTCATCTGGTTTGGTCCATCAGCTGAGATGGTTTGCTGGGGAATGACCATTATTGTACCTAGCAACTGCATTGCACCTGTAAATGAGAATTGGGTACTGAGGTGACTTGGCATTAAAATTCTTTTCATTTGAGGAGCAGCTGACTTTCACTACATGTGTTACTCAGGTGCCCTGTACAAAAACTAGTACTGTAATGTCAGTTTATTTGCTCCAAAAGGTATGCAGGAACGTTAGAACTTTGCTGTAATTTCTTTGAAAAGGTGGCAAACTTGGCCACCACATCAATGTACTGTGAGGCTCTCCTATCGTTCTGCCCACCAGCCTGCCATTTGCTCATGCTAGCCTCAAATAATATTTCATTCTCAGTCACTACTGCCCCTCTAGACCCATGCCAAACTCATTCCTCTCATCTACTGTCCCTCCTTTATAATTCTTTTGGGATTACTATCTCTCCTCTTTGTCTCATTGTTTTGTTTGGTACTGTATATATATATAGGTCTTTTTAGCCAGTCTTCTTTCTTCCCCTATGCATTAATTCAATCACAGTAAAAACTGTATAGTATTCAACATCTATGCAGTACAGTCTGCTATGTGTTTTGTCAACTGAGTTTGTTGTAATTCATGCAGCAAGAAAAACCACACAGGTGGGTATTTAGCATATTCTAAACAAGATACTACAGTACTATGAAGAAAAATTTGCAGTGATGACTGAGTTACAATTATTGAGCATTAGAAGGACAACAGAGAGTAACGTGTGTCTTCCATTTACTGTCACCTTCATAATTGTAACTGTAACAGGTGCAGTTTACACACACCTTCATAGAATATTTTGTAATTATTATATGCTAAATTTAAACCTGAAATCTTGCACATTTTACTTGGGACACACTGTATTCAAGGATTTAATGGTTAGTATCATGAATCCTAGAAAGGGTAAAGTAGGAGCAACGTTAATTACTGTAAACTCTAAAACCCTGGAAGCCTTTTGGAGATTCCACACTTATAGGCATCGAATCTTGCTTCTTAATTCTATTCCTGTATGTATATTAATATATCAGAAGTTTAACACTACTGCTCTTGTAGAATTTTACTCACAGGTACTTAAACTATTAAACCTGTATCATTAAATGGGATAGTAGTTGAAAGTTGACTGATGTTGATGATGCTACAATTAGCCTCGTCTCTGCATTACCTTCTACCCAAAAAAAAATTATGTTTCATCACTTTATTCTCAGGGTTTCACCTTTCTTTCATCTTCCTAGAGGGCAAATAGTAGGGCTTTCATTTTCTGTCTCACTCCTAGAAGTACCAGAGGGAAAAAAAAAAAGGCAGTGAGTTAGAAAGAACTGGCCAAAAACAGCTCTGAAGAAGAGTATAACAATTTAGTACAGTAAATGGAAGTGCAGTTTTATAAAGGATGGAGTGGTGATGCTGGATCATGGAGGAGGTGATAAACAAAGCTGCTCAACTCTCCAGGCAAACAATATTGCTTTGAAAAATGTTTAAGTTTTATCCAAGAGAGGAAACTTTTATGAGATATATTTGTGACTCGATCAGAGCAGTCATTTGTTGTTGGAGTGGAAAATACCATATTTGTTCACCTTGCTGCTTTACTGAATTCAACTGTCCCTCCTTTCCTTTATGCCTTACTTCTTTTCTATATAGACCTGTCCTTCTTTTCCTACACATAAGGCAATAACATGAATGAATGTAATTGATAACAGTATGGCTCAAGATTCAAGACTGACCAAGAGGAAGATGCAAGATTGTTTCTTCAAGGCCACAGTGTTTATGACATCATTAACTGGGATGACGTTAACATCTACGACCACTGTTACCATTATGAGGTTCATATATGTTACTAGTGTTCATGAAGTTGGCAATTCTCTCCTTTTCACATCTAACAAGGACAGTATGGAGAGGTGAGGGGGTACATACAAAAAGTTGTTTTATATGTGACTGCATCATCTGGACCCATTAACACCAACAGGACTAATTTTCAAGCACAAGATGTCTTTACAACCACAACAGCAATAAGCCCAGTATGTTTGATCGGATGGAGACATACACGTTGCTTTCCTTCCATATGAAATAGAACAATGACAGTAACAAAGACTGTCCAACACCACTCAGATACCTACAAGAGTTTGATAATTGGAGTTACAATATACTGTAATATGGACATGAACTGAGCCATATGAAACTAATCTAAAGTATAATACTGTAGTGTAATTTTTCCCATTACATGCCCTTTCCGTGTACCATCTTAGCAGCAAATGCACTATATGACCTGGTATTAGTTTATTTATTATTGTATTGAACTAAATTGGGTATGAAGAAGTTGTGAGGTAATGAAAAGTATCTGATTGTGAGTTTAATGTGCACTTTGCTTAGTGAATCTCTATATCAAGAAGTTATGACTAAGAAATCAATAAAGGAAGTGAACTTTTTCCAACGCTAAGGAATACTCCACATAACTTGACTTAAATCCTCTTCAGGTACCTCATTACAGTACTGTACACACACTAAGAAATAGTATTGGTACATCTGCATAATCATACAAAATAATGCAACTGAAATGTTTATAAACAGTCTTCCTCAAATTAGTACCAAGACACATGCATTGATAAGTAGGAAACTCCTCGAGTCCCATGCAACAATAAATTTTGAGTCTTATTTTTTCTGTATTAAGGAAGGAGAGGACTAAAGGCAAGAAGCCCACTAAATGTCCTCACCTGTGAAAGATAGAGTGAGGGAGGTCCAAAATCATGTCCAATTTTATCTGAGATGCATAGGAACATAACATTTGTAGGAGAAAGAACTTGCTTGTCTACTGGGGAAGCTATCAACAAAAAGATTTTCCCAGTGGATACTGAAACCAGACTGGGAAGAAATGTAAGAGTGTATAGAGTGAATTACAGATATAGAACGATTTTGGATTGGGTATAAACTTCTTAGAAAAAGGCTGTGAATTGTGGGCTATATTGCTATGCAAGAATGTCCATGGCATTGACGATGGGGTACTACAGGTATGATGGCTCTGTATTGTGTCTTTGGAGTCATGGTAACCATACCACTCCATTGTGAACACCATCAATATTCTTGCATGTGGCCCTATCTTTCGGTCATGCTCTACCAACTAAGAATAGATAAAAACTGTATCTATATATTTAATAAACTATGGTTGGATAGTGTCTTTGGTTGTATTTATGACCTTAGAGCATGACTACAAGACTGAGATAATTGATACTGTATTCTATTATTACAATTTGTGAAGCATGAGAATAATTACAACTCTCAGTGTATACAGTATTTTCTGTTAAAATGAATAGGTTGTATTATTTCATTGTAGCACTCATGAATATTATTGAGCAGATACATTATTTCTTGACTACTGTACATTTCATGTTATATGTTTGTCACTTTAACTGCACTCTCAATCTCTTAACTGCCTACTCTGTGTTTCATTTCCATGTACAGCTGACAGCATAAATTTGCGTCCATCTCATGTACACTCATCCCTCCGCTATCATGCATAATTGGTGCCATAAATAGCACGTGATAGTGGAAAATGCGATAGCAGAATTTAATGACTAATGGGAATAATTCAAATTGGTTCCCGGTCCCTCATATTTCAAAATTTGTCCTCCCTAAACATGTTTTTTTTACTAATATTTCTTTGCATATAATGAAAACTAAAGTAGATTAGTAAGAAAATAGTATTTTTAACCTAATACAGTGGACCCCACAAGTAGGCATGTAAAGTGTTCTGGTTAGGTGGTGCATAAATGGATATGCATGACTGAACTTAGGGACTAAAGAGATAATAATGAAAATTGGGATAGGTTCTTATGTCTCTCGAAAGTGACGTTTTTTTGTTTATTATGAGACCTCAAACACGATGGAAATTCATTAAACATAATAGAACGTGTTCACATACTTATGGAGAGTCGGGCGCCCAAGAGCACGCGCCCGAGTAGGGTGTCCGACTGACTGAGAAATCCACCCGTATTGTAGAATGAGCTACCAAAATATTAACTTAAAATTATTTTACAAAACGATTGCATCCATATAAAATGGGTGGCGAAAATAAGTGAAGCATATCCGAGGAGTTTTTATACAAAATGAGCAAAATTATATCACTCTTCTGTGTGTTCCTACCACTTCTCCCGCGTTCCTTCCCCCCCTACTCTCAGTCTCTCCATTCACCCTACTTTGGACTAGTCAATACTTTGGACTAGTCAATACTTTGGACTAGTCAAGGCACATCTAATGTACCAAAAGTATACTATCCCCATAACCTATGTTGTATTATGTATAAGATGTACTGTTTGGTTTTCTGGAATACTTGTTTATCCGATAATGAGGATTACCTGTTTGTATATTATAATCAGGTGTAGTTTGTTTTGTATAGAATTGATGTGTTGGGAATGTGTTATATGTTTGATAAATTATAAATTGTTGCTTACTGTAGTGTGTTGGTCTTATTTGGTAGAAATATTGTGAAACTACAAACAGCTTACAATATTGTTCAGTATGTATCATTGACTGGACCCCTGTTTATAAAAGTAGTACAGTAATTATATTACCCTCAATGTATAGTATTTGCCTTTTTGTATAGGTATAGAACACACTTCTTTATATCGGTACATGAATGTCTAAGTTACCAATACTGTATCCAGACTGCACCAAGCTCTTCCACACCCATGAAGGACAGTTTTTGTACAGTATTTAGATGTAGATAATTATACAAGTGGACATACATCAAAAGCTTCCATCTTTAATGACACTAAGCCAAATAATTATTTTGAAATGTGGCATGTGTTAAGTTGAAGGTAAATGATAGAGGTTACCATATTCCTATGCTATGACATGTTTAATTTATTTTAATTTTTGTCAATGTTTATGTGAAAGTTGTTAAGAGTACCTTAAGCTTTTAGAAAGTCTGTACAGTACTAATATGATTTAAAAAAACCCAAGCTGAATGCTTAATTTGCTTGCAGTAGTTTGAATCCTAAGTACTTTTCTTTATGTAGTGCCTCCTTGTTGCTACGATGGATGACTTTCCAGTTAGCTGTTGTTCATCTTTTTTGGACTTTGAAAACCAGGAAATAATCCCTCCACAATTTCTTCAACAAACCCCACAGGTGAGGACAATCAGCTGAATTCTTGCTGTGAGTCCTTACCTTCATCAGTATGGAAAAAAAAATAGTTGACTGTGATCTAGTGTTTTGAATTAGATGGTAGAGATAATTGCATTGCAGCTGTTTTCTTCCACTGACTAATAACAAGAGAACAAAGTCTTTAAATGAAGCGTTCATCACCTCGAATGGAAAGTCTCCCATAAGTGCAAGATGACCCATACTTAATGCTGGCCTCACTCGTTCAGTCAGTCATTGCCTTGAGTTAATATTTGCTGTCTTTTTTCTACAGTTTTCTAAAGGACCTCAGGTTGCAAGAGGAACAACTTTGCTGTATGACGTAAGTCAGCACTCGCCTTCCACTTCTTCCTGCATTGACTTGGGTTATCTTATATTGTATTGATTTGCCACCTCTACTGTATACTCTTTACTTTCTGGTGGATGGTTTAATCTCCATGACTGATATTATAAGGGCTAATCCTGATTGGTTGAAGCAAGCTTGATACCCTGCAATTTAGAGTCCTGCATGATCCAATCAATGGCAAGGTTCATACGCCTCTGTAATATCAACTGTGGATATTTTCTGTCAACCAGGAAGTAAAGTGTTGCTACGAGTACCGTAGTTTGTTTATCTCTGTGGTGACTTCCGCTTGGGCTCAGTTGTGTCGTAATCTTCTGGTACAGTATTTGTTCATTTTGTTCTCGGTTGGTTGGTTGTTGGTTTACTGTAATGAAGTGAAAGCAGAGAAAGAAAGACAGTATTTGTGTGTATGGGTATGAAAGAGAGAGTAAGAGGAACAGTACATTGTCAGTACCCTTGTCTGTTAGCAATGACGTCTTAATTATACACTTTAGTGTGTTTTTCTGTAGATGTCAGAAAATGTCCACAGCCGATATTAATACAATGTTTGACTGACGCAGTGATTTCTAATCTGTGGGAGGAAAGATTCAATCAGTCATGATTAGTCATTACAATAATGGCTGTGGAAGTTTACAGCACATCAGAAAAACAATTTGTACGCTGAATTTGGCACAGCCTTTTCTTCAAGAGAGAGGGCTAGCATCTGCATGCAGAAGAAAGCAAGTTGCTGCAAAATTTTAAAAAGTTTTAAGGAAGGTATGATTTTGTTAAAGAAGTGGAGGCTACTAACTTCTCCAACTGTAGGAAAATATCATACTGCCTATGTTAAAGTGGTCTGTTTTTTGTGGCCTCTAATTCTCCCACAACATCTCACCACCCTTAGTTATCTTTTTTTGAAGCACGAGCAATATAGCTCTCTGTTATTATATTGTTATATGGCATGATATGTGGACTGTTAATGTATGTCTGCAACCAAGCTTGTTGCTGGTAAGAATATACATATGCATTTTCTTTCAGCTTCATTAAGGATGGTACATTATATTCACTACTTTTTATTCTATGTGTGTTAAATGTGAAAGCAAGCAGTGTCTTTGGTTTCAATACAGTAGTGCACATTATTTCAATTATTTAACCCTTGAATGACAGGGCTATTCCTTTGGTGAGTAAAATTGTATGTGTATTAAAGGCAGAGTAATGTTCATAGGATGTTACTTGTAGTTTAGGTACTCATGGAGATAGATTTAATCCCTTAGATAAGGTAATATGCAGTATTTTTGGAGGAGAGTATAGTTGTTTTAGGTTGTCCATAGTAGTACAGTACTGTATACATAAACTGCTGGCTCTCATTTTAGGAGTTGATCTTCTGTTGGAAGGCTGGAAAACAAAGTAATATACAGTACAGTAATAGAGTGTTATGTCCAGACTGGGGCTGCAAGTTGATACAGAGACTCTTAGGAAAAATATGAAGCTTAAGACATACAGATAAAACAGAAAGGAGATAACCTTTTTCCAATTTTTTACAGAGTTATAATGTATATAGTGCAGTGAAAATACTTGCACCATGTTACACTTTTTCCAACTTATTTTGCAGAATTATACATAGTGCAGTGAAAGTTTGCACTCTGTTACATTTTGTTTTAAGAAATAGACAGCTGAGCTCAATGGTCATGTAGCCTCTGCCTTGCACATGTCATTATGGTGTTCATATCTATTTCTGAGTGACATACAATCCTTACAGTAAAATGTAATGACACACTAACCTCCAACAGACCAGCAAGGGGGGAGGTTTTTGACGGTAAATTGGAGGGCTACTGATTCCTCCAATGCCAGGAAATAGACAACCTCAATGTTACTTTAAGGGGGAATCAGTATCATGGCATAGTTTGGAGGAATCAGCATTCCTCGAGTTTATCAAGAGAGTAAGACTCCCCTTAAAACTGATAATAAAAGGTGAATATGACTTTTTTTTTATCTTTTTAAAATATTTTACTTGATGCTAAGATCTTTATGAGTATTGTTCTAAATCCCAACTGTGCAAGGGTATGCACAGCTCATTACTCTACTGTATTTGTATTATTGTTGTATGTTTTTGTTCACTTGTACAGGCAGTATATGCAGTGTTCCCTTCATAAGAATATTGTACACATAAAAAATATATGATGCACTTTCTTCACACAGTCCATCTGAAAAAGTTGCCAAAATGTTCTACTTATATATTATGATCCTGTATATTGTGTTTATAATTTTATATATCCATAATTATAATATAGGAATACTGAAAGATAATCTGAACGTAACAATCCAAGCTATGTGATATGCAATTGGGACTTTCCGACACAGACGACTTATATTCTTGTGGAACTATGGGCCGTATGCAACAATATCTGCTGTGTAGATGATAGCATGGTACTGGTACAATGGATTTGTACTGTGTGTAGGGAGTCATCGTATGTTACCAAGCCAATGTCAAAACCATATGCCCCTCTGCTCCATTTCAGTCATAAAATGTACAGTTACAGGATTTCTTTAGCATCTTATTTCATGCATAAATTATCTTGTTTAATAATTTTCATTTCTATTTATTGCACATGTAGAAGTATGTTTTTCATTTTATTTTTTCAAGTTCTTAAAGTCCTGAAATGGAAAAAAAAAATCAGTGAAAGAGGGAAGCATTGTTCAGTGTAACTATCAGAGTTCAGGCCAAAGTACTATTTCAGATCTTACAACAGCGAACTTATTGAGATGTGAAGAAAATGTTTGTCCTTACCTTTACCTTTACTACAGTAATTGATCTGTTTTGTGACATAGTATTGGGGATTGAATAGTTCTCCAGTTTACCATCAATAGTCTTGCCCCTTGTGATATATTTGAGACAATTCATAACAAAGATGTGTACAGGTTATGCTCATAATGGATCTATGGTGTATAAAAGTTCGTTCCTTCAGTCTGCCACAGCATCACTGAATTCCCTGTGATTGAAGCACCAAAGCATATTTCACCATTTTTCTATTGTTGTGTAGTCGTTCCAACCACAGGTGTTTCAGATATATTGTGGCTGCCTGAGGGAATGAACTTTTGTACACCATAGTATATATGAACATCCAAAGTTATTAAAGTCAGTACTCTATTTTACTTTTTGTTATGGAAGTGTTGTAAATTTCTCTCAAATATTTTTTGGGGAAGGATAAAAGTAAGAGTTATGTGTATTTTGCATGAAAAAAAAATCACTATGCATTCTGCTTTCTCAAAATTGTTCTTGCAGGCATTGGAAATTTTATGCGATGTGCCGCAAAGCAACTGCTAAATGGGCATTGGTATGTTGTTATTTGTGAGCCAAGGCATTGCTACTTTATATCATGTTCTGTATATACAACATTAGTTTGCCTTTTAAGGGGATGGTACAGTGTTGGTAAATATGGAGCAACTGGTTTCTCTAACCTATTCCAAGTAACAGGTCATCATTATTTTTCTTTGTCTGGTCCTGTTTTTTTGCATACAGTACTTTGGAAGAACCAAGGCACGCTAATGTATTATCCCCTTAAGTATGACTGTGGACTGTGATTCTTTCTACTGCAACCACTTCATATTGGTTAAATGAATCTTTGATCTGTTATAAAACACATCTTTGTTATGCTCTTGTTTTTGTTCCATGTGCCAGTTCCACCTTTTATTTGTTGGTGCCTTGTACCATCTTCATAACAAATGCCCTGTTCTGTATGATCTGGTAATAGTTTTTGAATTGTTTCAGAAATGTAAAGAGCTATTGTTTATAGCTGTATGTATGTGTTTTATTTCACAGCTGTATATACGTTTAATATTTTTAATCGATTGCAACACAGGTACATAAATCCATGAAAATGTCTTTTATATTGAGAAAATGGATATAATTTCTGAAGTAATTTGATGTGGACATGTAATTGCAACAGAAATCCGGACTTAAAATTATGATAATGCAGTACCTGTACTGTAATAATAATAATGATCGTAATAATAGTAGTTCCCATAATAGTATTAATGATAATAATAATATAATAATGATAACAACAACAACAATAATTATGCCAGTAAGTGTAATCATATGTGTAATGTTTCTTGACTGGGATAAACCTGTTTATCCAGTACGTATACTGAAATGTTGTATTTGTTCCCAGGTATGGCCACTTCTCAGGAATCAATAGGAAGGTGCAGATGAAATACCAACCCAGAGGATGGAAAAGAAGGTCTAGCAGTGAAGAGGGTGAGTTTGGTGTCTTGTTGTCCAATCATTCACTTGGTTAAGGGGATGGTATACCTGTACATTTGGTTCATTAGAGTGCCTTCATTCCTCCTCCAAAGCATGCCAGGAAACTAGACCAGGTTAACAAAGATAGTGGTGGACTGTTACTTTGAATAGTTTGGAACAATCAGTTGCTCCAGATTTACTAACACTGAACTACCCCCTTAACAATAACACCATATAAGGAGGAAGACAACATTGATCTGAAGAAGCAGTAGTGAGGCGTAGTCATACAGTGTTATTCCTTTACTTTTAGTTTAGAGAGTTTCCCCTTAGAGCTGTTTACCATTAATCTTTTCCATAGGTGATTCGCCGAGGGAGCCATCACTGGTGTTGATACTCAAATGGGGCGGTGAACTCACTCCAGCGGGACGCATCCAGGCAGAAGAGTTTGGACGTATCTTCCGCTGCATGTACCCTGGTGGACAAGGTAGTGTGTGTGTGTCTGTGTGTGTGAGAGAGAGAGCGTGCATACATGCGTGCATCTGTGTGTGTCATTCTCTGCATATACCCTGGTGGACAAAATTGTACGTGTCTGTGTATGTACGGTATGTGACTGTGCGTGTGTGTGTGCAAAGGGTTTAATCATATCTTTCACTGCATGTACCGTATATGTGTGCATGCGTATGTCTGTAGAACAAGAATCACCAGTCGCAATCAATTCTTTACATCACAGCAGCTGTTAAAATATACCAACCATAAATACTGATAAATTTCTTTGAGTATTTGCTTCCAAATTACAGCTGATGAACAATTTATCTACATACCGTATTTCACTCAAGCAATTTATTTACATGTTTAAATGTATTGTAAGTCAATGTGGTATTAAATTTATCAGTACAGTACAGTAATAGTGGTATAAAACTGCTTAGATGAAGCTACTGCAATAAACTGTACATACATGTACTACAAATAGTACTTCATACCAAATGAATATAAAGCAGAAGACCTTTCTTCATTTATTATTTATTATTACCACCTGCATATTTGCTATGGAGGGATTTGCCAAAAGTTACTCTGGGTTCTATGTACAGTCGGCTTCAGGAATTCATGTAGTACACCATTGTGACATCAAGGGCATGTAACAACTAGAATATTTAGTACATTAATTTCCTAACATCAAGCTTTTCTAATAATGTTATTTGGTTAACACTGTGCAGTACTTCAATCAATCAGCAGAAAAATCCCTACAATGTGTGCAGAAGAAAGACCTCTTTTAACTAATGCTGTGTATGAATTCCTGAGGCGAATTGTACTGTAAATATAATATGCAAATGCAGCAGCAACGATCCCCAATTTTGTATATTCCTTCACAGAGAATTTTTTACTGACTGCATGAGTTTTGAAATACAGTAGTGGTATGTGCTGGTGATTCTTGTACACAAAATATAGTACAGTGCTATACCTGGTTCAAATCCTAACAATGGTATGATAATAATTTATTTATTAGGAAGGTAAGTAGAGCACTCATCATTGTTGTACATAATCACTCCCCCCATCATTATTCCTGGAAGTGAAGGTATGGTGTCACAATTATCATCAGTGAACATGGAACCATCACATGAGAATAACCTTTGCTTTATGGTAATGGTGGTGGTGGACAGGACTATCTTTCCTATACAGTAATACCTCGTTTTCCACTTCTGTTATGGGTGTGTTTTGTACTGTTTGTAATTTATCTATACACAGTAAACCCTCTATGTACGTTACATACCCATAATTCCCTTTTTTATCACTGGTATTATGGATGTGTATTGTACTGTTTATAATGAATCTGTACATTATACAGTAAACCTTCTCTGTACATTACACACACATAAATACAGTAGATAATGAAGGTTTATTGCTCATGGATTCATAGAGAACAGTATAATTCACATCCATAACAACAGTGGAAGGTGAGGGTTTACTATTAATCTTGCCTACCAAAGAGTTTCATACAGTAGAGGACCCTGTCAGTACAGAAGTCTGTTAATAATTTATTTTACTTTTTCAGTTGTACAGTTGCCTCCACTAGTAACGTGCACAGCGTCTGGTGAATTTGGGGAAAAGTGGCACCACTGTGTTTGTTTACTTGTAGTACTGTACTGTGATAATAAATAAATGGACAGAACTAACCCCTGGTAAAGCATCCACCACCAGGGCACTATGTAAACAAATACAGTGGTGGTATATTTCGCCAAACCCACAAGGCGTTGTGCTCATTACTAGTGGAGGCAACTGTACATTATCAATCCAAAATATATATCTGGTCATCTTTAAGGGAGGCAGCCAGTTGTGGGCAAATTAGAGCAATTGTAGCCCTCCAACCTCTGTTACAAAACACCTCTTTAGTTTCGTAAGGAGGGATTCTGTTTCATGGCATAATTTGGAAGAATCAGAACCTCTTAATTCCCCACAGTAGTTTATTTCCCTTTATTTTAGGGGGTCGGTTTTTGTGGGCAAAATGGAGGGTTACCAATGTCTTTAAATTATACTACAAAACAGAACCCTCACTCATATACCAAAGTACTAGTCTGTTTTATGGCACAGTTTGGAAGAATAAGCATACCTTCAGTTCAAACACAACAAATGACATCCATCAATTAAAAGGCATAACAGAGCCTGGTTGGATACAAACTTTGGAGTGATGATATTTATAACTGATGATATTTATATACATAAAAATTGAACAAAGACAGCAATAACCGATATTGTAACGTCATAAGACACAAGAAATACTTGGAGTCATCATACCGGTTATTTTTATTATGTAGCCGGTAAGTTTTCTTGCATATATTTCATATATTTGGGCCATAGTAGCAAATGATGACAGGACATGATCAGCTTCATTTTGTTCAGAAATAAGCTAAAAATATATACAGTATGTAAGAACATAATTATAGGACTTTGTGTCATGGTTATCTTATCACACCAGCATTGCATCAGTTCAATGCTATTAAATAAATTTGTTTTATCATCCTACTCCCCAACTGTTAATTCATATACACTTAAGTGTATATATACAGCATACTATAAGCCCCATGATATTTAAAGATACAGGTAATGTAAATACAATTATAGTCTGGCAGTTCCTGCTAAGGAAGCAGTCATAATGGCTGCATATATTCATATGCTTATTTAGATCATAAACCTAAAATTACAGGAAGGTGCTGTACATTATTGCATGCCCTAGAGTACAGTAAAGGATATATAGTATATATAAATTATATGACATTAATGTTTGACATTAAAAAGCCCCTTAAACTATGTATTCTAAATTGATTTAAACATTTGCATTCTCAATTTTTAATATTTCACACTGGATTAACCTCTTGGGTTTGTGGTTTTCCCTCTGACAATTGAAGATGTTTGCCATGAGCCAAAAAAATATTATAAATATAAAAAGTAAAGTTACTGTAATGAAGGAATTAATCAAGACATTATTAACCCAATTGGGTCAGGAGTTCTATGGTGAGTAAAATAATTAAGCATTTGTCAAAGTATGATAAAATATAGTCACCAGGCAGTGTAGAATTTAAGCTGATTTATTATTACAATTTTTTTACACATATAATAATTCTATGAGCATGTTATTGATATAAAACTGTCCAGTTCCTGAATCATAAAAGCAGAGAAATAGTGGTAGCCAAATGATTGATTCCCAGTGGTGTCCTGTCATCAGTTTATTATGCTATCTTTCAGAGCGGTCAGAGTGGATTGACGAGTCAGTGACCGGATGTGAGTAGAACATGTTTGATGGAATATTGCCACATTACGTCAAAAGTGTTCCCGGGATTTGACTTGTCTGTTACAGTTGCCATGGTGCTGTCATGCTCCTTTCTTTTTCTCTGTTGCCTCTTTTTCTTCTCTCTCTGAATTATTTACTTCTTCATGGAGGCTTTTATTCTTGTCTCACACCTTTGTTTAGCAACTGTTTGATTCCTCAGATAATGTGCTGTGTAAATTCACAATTAGTTCTGTATATGTGCTGGAGTTTACCGGATACAGCTAAAGTGTTTTTCAGATGCAATTTTCATTATCTTAGGTTTTTAATATTAGATACTTAATATTTCAAGGAATTTAGTCAAGAGACCTGATTCCTGGAGCCTAAACACTGATGAATCAAACATTTTAAGGCAAAGTTGAAATATGCATTAGCTTAAAGGTTAAAGAACAGCAAGCACCATATGAGGAGAAGCCTTTATTGACAACGTTTCACTACTGCTTCCTCATGCCATAGTGTCCTCCTCATACAGTGTTGTTCCATAGCCATTTCAAGGTAAAAGTGTGGGATGAGAATGGCCCATTGAAATAGCCTTCTTCACTACTGTACTCTATTTCTCTTGCTGATCACAGAACCTTTATAACTCACAAATACTGTATTGAAAAGATCAATTCAAAGAACTCCGATAATTCAGGTCATTTGAATGCTACTGATTCCTGCAAACTGTTCCCCAGAGCAGTGCAGATGACCTGTATTGTATTGTTGAACAGTTTATAGAGATCATGTCACTCCTTTTCACCAAAATATCTTACTTCAATAATATTTATGTTGTCATGTGGGGCCTTCTATAGGTTGTAACTGTCTGGCAACTGTGTGTACAATATGTGGTTACTTTCACAATGTGTTAGCAAGGAAAATAAAACATCCTTGTTGTGTCAGTGTTGATCCTGGCCACAAACTGTACATACTTACAAGGAAAGTTGTGGGTTAAATGTTTATTTATTATAAATACCGTTTTCTATAGACATTTAAGGGAGCCATTATTTCTAGCCCATTAATTTTCATGAACATAAACTTCATAACTGTGATTCTTGCTCCCCTCTATACAGTAGTAAATAAAATTAGATATAAAGTCCTTATATATATACTTTTCATCTTATTATCTCACTTGTTGCAGTCGTACCCTCAAGTTATTTAGCCAGCTACTGCTTTAAGAGCCAACAACTCTTGACTTATTGCTACCCAGCTGTTCTGTTAATTTGTACAATATATATTTGTAATTGCTTATTACTAAGATGTGGGGCATCTTAGTGCTTTTTGTCGTGGTGGAACGCTGATTTGAAAATTTTTGAGAAGGGATGCTTGTAGCTTTTATCAGTCTCTTGAAGACTCAGTGCATTGGGTTTCAGGAAATTCCTGGGGCATTATTGGTTTGATGTCTGTCCTGAACTGTACTTGGACAATGTGAGTTCTGGCAAGTGTGGCAGTGGGATCTTTGACATTTTTCCAGTTCCTATGGAGTTAGACAGGGGTGTGTCTTTACCTCCACAGTTTTTATTGCTCTTATAGATTGGGTACTTAGCTGGGCTGTAGACTGTGGCTTCTGTAGCTCCTGTTGGTTATTAATCAACGAGTACATCACTTTGCTGAGACATTGAAGGTGTTGTGACACTCCTCTGGAAACACCACATGTTAAGACAGAGCTGCTGGGGGTGTCAGTGTCTTGCACCAACACCAAGGTGGAGATTTTGGGACTTTGGGCCATATACAAGAGCATTAATGGTGTGGTACCAGTATGATGACTCCTTAGACACACTACAAAGCCATTGTTAACACCATACAGACCCTTGTTAGGCATTGATGTTCTGTGTGCGTATACTTATGGTGAAAATTTTGAGATCTTGGACAGTTTCTTTTGTGTTTGCACAGAATCATGGCATATACTATATCTGTAAGAATCAAGTGTCCAAACAGATAATACAATAGCTCAATTTATTTCCATACCATTTTAAAGAATCTAAGATTATGCTTCTGCTTTGCTAGTATTTGTTTATTTTATTATTCTTAGGTAGGTAACAGCTATGTCTTTTAAATGGCATAATGTTAATTAATTTGATTGCGAAGAACTCTATTTTGCCAGTACTGTGTAGCAAGACACACAACAACTAAGGTGATACAATCTGGTTATTTGACACAGTCTGAAAAAAATATCAGCTGCCAATATTCTGCCATTTGACCAATGGTAAAAAATATTATACTTTTATGAATTGGTGACTTGTAGTTTGTAATTGTATTCTATCAAGAGGTGAAATAGGTCATAAAAGGATAATTGTGATGTAATTTGACAACAAAATTATGATAATGCGGTCTGAATTATGAAGGTTCTGGTGAAGCATCTTACATTGGGTTGCTGATGGTTGCAATTAGGGGAACAGTTCTTGATGGTGATCATGATATTGGCAATATACTACAGTATTAGTTGTGTTTCAGGGTTGTGTAGAGTGTTATAGTATGCATTTGATTTGTTCTCTGTGATGTAGCAATAATAATATGAGAATTATAAGAACCATAGGTTGTAGAATTAACATGTAGTACTGTATAAACAGATTAGGTACATTGCTAACAGAGACAGTACAGCACCTGTATTATCAAAGAGGCAATGTTAGACTAATTGGGCAACTCTTGGCATATGTATTTTTTTTTTTTTTTTTTTAACTTTGTACCTCTTTTATTTTCTATACCTATATCAGTTGACATATAATTCCAAGGTCAATTTTCAGCCCCAGTCCATCCCTGTATCCCTGTCACAGTCTGCAGTACAGTACAATTGACCCTTGTTAATTCAATATTTGAGAAGTCTGATATACTGTTCATAAAAGTTGACAAGGCAAAGAAGTACAGTTGTCATTAAAAAAAAGTTAATTTATAGTTTGGCTTAGAATCAACCAAATTATGTCTTATTTAAACTTGGTAACCCAGTAAGTCAACTAGTATGCCAAGTAATAATGTGGCATCTCAGCACTTTTCCTCACACATCAAGTTGCCCACATCACTTGCCAGTCTATCCCTTACCCTGGAAGTCAGAAAATAATATACAGTACATTGGCAAGACCCACTGAAAAAGGGTTTGCTATAATTTTTGTATATGGATACTGCCACTACATATTGTTAGGGAATCAGCACTTCTGACAAAGTTGGGATTGAGAGTCATACTCAAGAAAAGTCATGTGCTAAGCAATACCATTAATTAGATGCTGTATTGTATATGGAGTCATTATATGAGTCATAATTGTCGTGGCCCATGACAAGCACTAGCAACTCTCTATATCTGTTGTGGATTAGCTTTGACTTATTACAGTCACAAATTCCTTACCAAATTTGCAAGTTTCAATGACTAACTGATAATGCCACCAGAGTCATGAGAGAAGAGTACTGTACAATGAGTGTCACAAAAATACAGGTACTGTACTGTACTGTGTTCATAAATGCCTCTGCAGTACTGTATAGTTAAGAGCCAATATTTCTCCCATTTTGGAAGGTCAAGTAGAACCAACATTTTGATGTCCTGTACAATGTTACAAACAAACAATGAAATTAACCACCTGTTTACCTGCAAAGAACACTAAATCATTGAAAAAAGTGTAGCTTGCATTATTTCCGTGCATCCATCCTGACTGGGTAGATGTGATGGCTTTTGACTACATATAGTATCTGATAATCCTAACAAGACTCAAATCTGAAAGTGTATTCAAGGAAGACAATTTTGAGCTGTTGAATTTGACCACAAATACAGTACAATACAGTATTATTACATTTCAGTCACCAGCTTAACAAGTCCATTTACTGTACTATACAGTACCTAAAAATCTTGAAGGTCAACAGTGTGATGAGTAACAGGTTCATGAAGTTTTAAATTTGAAGTGCTTCTAAATTGTCCCTTTAAAAATATATTAGTCATAGATATTCATTAGGCATTAGTTATTCAGTTTAAGGGAAGGAAATTTTGACATATTTAGTATACTTTTTATTTTTCAACTCCTAATGAATTTTACTTAACATTTGAAAGAAATATCCAGCTAAAAAATGTTCCTTTTATATTTCATTTTCAAATATTGTAGGACTTTCAATGTCGAGTATCAGAAAATCTATGTGTTGTCAGGATTTTTTCTGGCTCAGATAGAATACGGTAGTTTAATAGCATTTGGATTGCTCTTGTTGGTTGTGACTTTTGGGTAGCTAGAGCCACTGCAAATGGCCATTGCTCTGTCTTATTAATGGGAGAACCTCTTGTTGGTAAAATGGAGCTACTGTACTTATTCCTCCAAAGTATATCAGGAAACTAATCACCTCACTATAGGAGAACTGTTTTGTGATATAGTTTGGAGGATTCAGTAGCTCTCCAATTTACCATCAAGAGTTTCTCCCCTTAATATTGTGCTTGAAGATTTGGCTTGGGATTTGAGTATTGTAGAGTAGGCTATGCATTATTGGATTGTATATAGGAATAGATTTGCTTTTCTGGTCCTCCTACTAAATATACTTTGAATATTTTCCTTAATGTATGATTAATGATTAGTGGATTTATTTTTAGTTTGTACAAGTTGCCAAAAAAGGTATTGCGACAACTATTGATACACCATTAAATATATTAATGACCATAGTTGTTTGTAGGGATTATAAGTATGTATTACAGAAGGATATGTATATTTCCTTCTGGTATACATGCTTATAGTCCCTACAAATAGTTGTGGATATTACTATGATTAAAGTTCTATCAAGATTTGTTGCAATACCTTTTTTGGCAACTGTACATCATATTATTATTATTATTATTAGGTATTATTATTTCTATTTTTATTTTTTAATTAGCAGCTTTTTAAATTAAATTGTATAGGAGGAGTCAGTACAGAAAAGATAAATGTTTTACTCTTACTTGACAAAAAAGGAGAAATTATGTCTAACTTGGACCAGCTAAATTACCGTACTTAAAATAATAATCAAGAGAAAATGCTTTGAATGATGCTCAAGTTATCCATATACAGTAGCATCATAATTATTCCACTTGCATGTGTGTATGTTAACTCCAATTGAGTTTGGATGATGGCCAGTCATTCAGGGGATAGTATACTTTCAGTACATTAGAGCACCTTGATTCTACAAAAATATGCAAGGATGTTACCAGAATAATAAAAATAATGGTGCTTGGCATAGTTTTGGGAATTAGTTACTCCAGATTTACCCAAATTCAGGATTAGAACATTGGAAGCACTTGCACAAACTTCTGTCTTCAAATGTCGTAATAATTTACACTAGTTTGAAGTGCTACTGAGGCATTATAAGCACAAAAATAATATTTATATATAGGTAATTCACATCTAAATATTTGTGCATGAAAGGGTCAAGGTATTGAACAATATTTTCGGGCTTATGGTATATGTTAAAGGAACCAATGAGTAGTCAGAAAATTGGAGGTATATAAGTCTTTCAACATTCCCACAAAACACCATTTATATGAAAGAAGTTTGTTATGTATCATAGTCAGGAGGAATTTGAAGCCTCCAATTCATGTACATAATCACAGGGTCCTTAATAGGGTATGATGTTGTTGTAAGGAAGTGGATGCAACAGATATCTCCAAATTGTCACAAAATGGATCATCTATACTGAAGTAAGAGTCTATTTTGTTAACATAGCTTGGAGGAATCAGTAGTCTTCAATTCACTAACATCAATAATGTACACATATCTTGAAGTATTTATTTGTGCCCATTTGGACTTGATATTATATTCCTGATGATAATAGTACTGTACTGTAGTATTGAAATAGGATCACAAAGTCATATCATTATCACCTGTCTGATGTTAATGCTTAAGGGGATAGTACAGTACAATGTTGGTAAATCTGGAGCAACTGATTTTTTCAAACTATTCCAAGCAACTGGTCACCAATATTTGTTAATCAGGTTCTGTTCCTTGGCATACTTTGGAGGAATCAAGGCACTCTAATATACTGGACAAAAAATATACTATCCCCTTAATGCCAAAACATTTAGCACTCAGGAGGGCAATATATATAAGTCAATAATTCATGTCACTCATGAGGACCTAAACCTTTGATGGCTTCTGCATCAACAGAGTAAAAAATTCCGTTTACTTCACCAAATGCGTATTTTTCAAGATGGTGCTTAGGCTACTTGCAGTGATTCAACTTATAGATACTTAAACCCTTGATCCTTTTCCATCAAGAAAATGAATAAGACATACAGTATTAAACAGGTAAAGAGCTGATTGCAAGTGTATACAGTACTGCAATATATATGCTAAGCTTTGTTATAAGAGGCAACTATTATACAGCACTGCTCACACTCTACAAAATACAGTAATACATCAAACAGCAAAGACATACATTGTAAGCAAAATAGAAATTATGATGACAGAAATACAAAAGAAATTCATATTCGTGTGTTTTTGATATAGTTAGTGTGAATCAGCTGAATGAGAGATTATTACTGTATCACTATGATATGTAAAATGGCAGGAGAATGGAGAAACAGGGAAGCTATTTATGATCAATATGTACCTTGTAAAGTTGAAGATGTTTTGACTCTGGGACAATAATTATAAAAATTGAAGAGTTTAATTATTCATTCATGTAAGAGGCAGCATACACTATTCATTAATTATTTGTCTTACATTATGTATTACACTCATTACAACCAAGGTGTATTTAAAATTTACATTACTGTTCAGTTGTATCTTACGGTTAATAGTGTGAGGACTGCTCCATGCCCGTACCTTTCCCTCCCAATATATTACAATACTGTACTTCATGATTGATCTGTTTGAATATTGGTTATCTCATTTTCACTCATTACATGACACTCAACAAAGACAGCAATTGGTGCGATAAGTGCTTAACTCTGTCGGTGGCATTACAGGTGAGTACGCAGGGACACAAGGCCTAGGGCTGCTCAGACTTCATTCCACATATCGCCATGACCTCAAGATTTATGCCAGTGATGAGGGCCGAGTGCAGATGACGGCTGCTGCGTTTGCCAAGGGACTCCTGGCACTGGAGGGGGAACTAACACCCATATTGGTACAGATGGTCAAGAGTGCTAACACCAATGGACTCTTGGACAATGACTGTGATTCTTACAAACATCAAAACATGTAAGACATTAGTGCCACTCTGACACACATTCAACTAGTGTAGTGCAAGAATGAATGTACAGTTGTCCACTAGTAAAGAACACAGTGTCCAGTGGGTTTAGTACACAGTACATATTTTATATCCTCATATCTTTAATTTGTCTTTGTTTTGTTTCATGTGCCAGTTCCCCTTTTATTTATCCATTTCCTCGTACCTTACTGTGCTATATCTTCTTAGTACTAAATGCTGTTTATGACCTGGAACTAGGTTTTGCATTACTGAATTGAATTGGTTACTCATGTGTTCATTTATCCATTTCTTCATACCATCTTCTTAGTAACAAATGCCCAATGCTAATCACTAGCATTTATGTTATTGAATTAAATTGTTTACTTACTGAATTGAATTGTTTTCTTACAGAATTGAATTGTTTACTAAGTTGAACTGTTTATTGACTGTGTGTTGCAGGGTGAAAAACCGTTTACACGAAGCGATGCAACAGGACCGAGTGTTAACCCAAGAGGACATGGAGAAGCTAAACCCCACCAGCTCACGTTCCATCTCCACAGCACTAGAGTTCATCCACAACCCAGTCAAGATGTGTGAACACGTCAATGACCTCATCAAGAAACTCAATCAACGCATCATGGCCAGGAAAGAAGACCAAAAGACTAAAGGTTGGATATGTTTATTCTTCCTGATAAAGGGCTTCTATATAATATATGTATGCAGGCCTTATTCAATCAACGCATCATGGTCAAAAGGAAGACCCACCATCACCCACCATTCTTGCAATGGTGCAGTCAGCGTCGTATCTCCTACAATACAGGGGGGGGAGTGAGGATTGGGGACCTCGCTCTCTAACAATGACTCCACTAAAGGCTCCAAATAGCCTTGGAACTGGACCCCTTGCCTGTCTGGTGTCCTGCACTGGTGCTAAAGCCTCCCTATCCCTTGTAAAAAAGGAAAAGGGGTTTGATGATGATGTAGAAAGATCATTAATATTAAGTTTCCTTTTTACCATCTTGGTACCAAATGCCCTATGTGGTCTGGTACAGTACAGTACTTGTCTCTTTGCAAGATTGAATAGAATTGATTGTTATCAGTTTTTTTAACTCGATGACTAAATGACATATTGTATTGTCTCCTCAGAACTGCCCCTATATCACGGAGAGTCATGGGAGTTGATGCAGCGGCGGTGGGCCAAACTAGAGAAGGATTTCCGAACCAAGAACAAGAAGTTTGATATTTCCAAAATTCCCGACATATACGACTGCATCAAATACGACTTGCAGCACAACCACCATACATTGCAGTTTGAACATGCTGAGGAATTATACAAATGTGCAAAGTATCTGGCAGATGTAGTTATACCACAGGTGAGAGAAACACCAGAGGCAGTCTTATGTGCAAAGTATAAAGTAGGATTGCTTTTCTCTGTCCAATTATCTTTTGCTTCATCCAATTGTCTGTCTGTTTGTATATCACTTTCTGTGTATTTTTATATCTCATTGTTTGCATTTATATCTGTCTGTTTAAATATCTGTGTCTGTTTTTATATATCTCCATGTCAGTTTATATAATAATTATATACCTCTGTCTGTCTGTCTGTCTCTTTTTATATAATATATATATACAGTATCTCTGTCTGTTTGGAAAAAAAATTTCATTCCAGATTCTTGTCTAACACTATGTAAAATTATTTAAAAAGCCAGTCTATCTATATGCTTATCTATCTATAAGATTATTCATCTACATTTTACTTACAAATACTATTTAGATTTTAATATTTCTTTCCTAAGATATCCAGCAAACACAATTCATCATGTGTCTAACGTTCCATCAACTCCATAATGTATAGTGTGTCCCAAAAATACTTATGTGCTTTACATTTACTTATTGTTTAAATGTATAAGGAAGTTTGGGACATCCTTTATATAGAACTATAGAAGAGGTGCAATAACAGTGGCCTTTAGAATACTATGAAGAGGGTAAAACACTTTTGGTACATTGGAGCACCATGATTCTTCCAGAGTGTGCCAGGAAACAGGACCAGGTGAACAAAAATAATGGTGTCCTGTTGCCTGGAATACTATAGTTTGGATAAATCCGTTGCTCCAGATTTAACACCAATAGCAATGAACTTTAGACCCCCATATAATTCTTACCTTGTTTTATGTCTACCAGGAATACGGAATGACACCCCAGGAGAAGATGGCGATAAGTCAAGGCATCTGTACACCTCTGTTAAAAAAGATTCGGGCCGACCTACAGCGTAACATTGGTGAGGAGGAGAGTGAAGAGAACCCTGGTGAAAGCTTCAACAGACTCAACCCAGTGTAAGTTACCAACACAAGAACATATTAATTAGGGACAGAGGAAAGATGTTATGGTGGTGTTGGCTGGTACAGTGGTGATGAATAGGACCATTTGCAAGAACATTGATGGTGTTGATGGTGTGGTGGTATCAGTACAATGACTCCATAGACACACTACAGAGCCATCGTACCAATATACTTACATACAACCCTTAATGTTTGTGGAGACATTGTTACAGTCACTACAAGTAGTTACCAATATGAAGCCACATTAGGAGCAGAGGGTAATATATTGTATGTTGTCGTTGTTGAAGTTCCTGTCTGGCCAAGCAGCCTCAAGCCCCTGAGAAAGGCCATGATTTGAACTGGGCTTCCCCACAGTGCCCTCAGAGAGTGTATGTTGTGTTGTTGGCGAGTGTGGTTGTGTACATTGCATTCTTCCATAATGTGTTTAATAGAATGTGGTGCTGTGCTGCATCCTGGACAGGCATCCACAATGGCTGTATGTTATGGTGATAGCTGGTATTGTGATAATGTTGTGTAGTGTTTTTGGAGCCATTATTACAATCACATTATGGGCACAGGGCAAGTTAATTATGTATTATGGTGATGGCTGGTATTGTGATAATGTTTTGTAGTGTCTGTGGAGCCATTGTTACAGTTACGAGTTATCAACATAAGGCTACATTATGGTGATGGCTGTTGTAGTGGTGATTGTTGTGTTTGTGTGGTGGGTGTGCCTGTATGTGTACATACAAACAATAGATGTGTGACACCTGTACTCATTCTGTGTACAGATATTCCCATGGTGTAAGCAGCCCGAGTCGACATGTACGTACCCGCCTCTACTTCACCAGTGAGAGTCACATACATTCACTCCTCACTGTACTGCGTTATGGTGGCCTCATTGATGTAAGTCTCATAATGGTTCACTCCCTCAATATCTTTCTTTAATGCATTTTGTAACTGGCATAACTGTATATCCCAACTCATGCCTCGTAAAAAGATGACAAGATTTTCATATTTGCATATTAATGATAAGTAGTTAGTTCTGACTTTTGTTATGGTGGACTCATTGATGTAAGTCTTATAATTATTATAATGATTCACTCACCCACCATATGTGTATAGTGTATTTTGTATAACCAGTTATCAGATATTTGAGAAGATTTAATGTCTGCTTATTGATGGTAATTGTTTAGTTCTGAATATGATTTTCTTTTTTCCTTTTTTGTAATATGACTTTCTTTTGAACTGAATATACTGTAGTGAAAGAAATTATAAATGATATGAGAGAGCTAATGCGTTATAGACAGCTTTGTAAACTGCTATACAGTACCGGTATCTATCATCTGAATACATATTTTGGTAATTTTAGGACTTGTATTATTTGTAGAATGGAAACTTCACTGATTTTATTTTGAACTACTGTATTATACAGTAACATGAAAAATCTGAGTAAGAATTTGGATACCTTTAATGGGGTATTACAATACAGTTTTGGTAAATCTGGAGCAACTGATTCCTCCAAACTTCCAAGCAACAGACCACCATTATTTTTGTTCATATGGTCCTGTTTATTGGCATATTTGGAGGAATCAAGTTGCTTTAGTATACCAACAGTGTACAATCCCCTTAAGTGTAGACATCTTACCTCTTATCTGCATTTGATGATACGACGACAATATATTTTTAAGAACCCAAAAGACGAGCAGTGGAACAGAGCGATGGACTACATTGGTGCCGTATCTGAGCTGAACTACTTGAGTCAGATTGTTATTATGTTGTATGAGGACCCCACTAAGGATCCATCTTCAGACAGCAGGTACAAGAAGCACTCTAATACAAAGCGGTCTTGTACAGATTTAATGTTTAAACCTTGTGCGTCATTACAGGTTTCATGTAAAAAACGTATATGTCGTTGAAGGTTTAATGTTAAAATCTTGTGTGTCTTAAAAGGTTTCATATAAACAATGTGTGTCATTACAGGTTTCATGTTATAACTTTGTTTGGTGTTGCAAGTTTCATGTACCTTTTGTTACATCAAAGGTTTTATGTTAAAACTTAGTGTGTCATTGCAGTTATCATGTTGAAATCATATATTGTGTCTTTATAGGTTTCATGTTGAGCTTCACTTCAGTCCGGGCGTCAATTGCTGTGTTCACAAAAACCTGCCCCCTGGACCTGGCTTCAGGCCCAAGAGTCGAAACGAACCTGTGAGTTGCTTACTCTTTGTATGGAATTTAATAAGGGGAAAAAAGGGCCATATGCAAGAACGTTGATGGTGTTGACAATGGTGTGATACCAGTACCATGACTCCAAAGGGACACACACACACACACACACACACACAACAGAGCCATCTATCGTACCGGTGCCATGCCATCGTCAACAAAACGGATTTTTTTGTATACGACCCTTGGTATCCATATTTTTAATTACCATATCATATGGATATTAAATATACTGTGTAGTTTTGCATAGCCGAATTATCAAGTTGTATCACTGATGTTATATACTGTAGTGTGGGAAAAGATATTGGTGATTTTGTTTTCCTTTTCATGCCTCAGGAAAGGTTTCATGTGTGTTTACCAAGGCCGGGCATATCCTCCAATTTGGTAAGAGCTTTATCATTATAAATGAATGGAAATATGCAATAGCTCCTTGTTTTGTGCCTCTTTTATTTAGTCTATCTGTGCACATTATTTTACATAATCTTTTTCATGTCACCTATCCATATACATCCATGGGTGTGTACTATACTGTACTGGTTGTAATGACTGTGTGCAGTAAATCCTCTTTGTACATTACACACTCATACACTATAATCCTTTGTTTTCCTCTGGTGTTTGTAATTAATATATGTACAGTAAACCTTCTTTGTACATTACACACACCCATAAACCCAATGGATAATGAGGGTTTAATGTACTGTACACAAATTCATAGACAATGGTATAACACACACCTATAACAACATTGGAAAACATGGTATTACTATATTACATCTTGTGTTATAATTCTTCCTACAGCCATTGTCGCCCAAAGCTGAGATGGAGATGAGAAGAGCCCGAGCCACTTGCCGTATAGAAGAGGAGGAAGACCTACAATATACCATGGAGGAAAATACAATGTCTGAGTGCAATGTGGAGAGGGAGGGAAAGGAGGAAGGCATACAAAACAAAGGAGAAGGAGGAGGAGAAGGAGGAAGTATAGGGGCAGGAAGAGAAGGAGGGGAAAGAGGAGGAGAAGGAGAGAGAGGAAGCAGCATAGAGGAACACTCTCGTTCCACCTCATCATCGTCAAGTCTGGCAGAAACAAGAGGCAAAAGTTCAGGGGACAAGGTACTCCTTTCTCCACCAGCCAAGGTAAGAAAATAAATGTAATCAATACCATCTCTGCTATTTGTAACTAAACACTTACACTATCCTTCAACTAATTAACATACTACAGTACCGGTATATAGTTTATAACCCAGTAATTTTACACAGGCTTCCATGTAATTTTGTGACATGTACTCTTTTGTACAACAAGACCAATTTTGCCAAGTATCTACACAATATGACAGTGACTTAGGCTAATGGGGTGTAGTGAACCCATTAGTTCATAATTTTCATGAATAATTATTTTGTTAAAGAGAAAATATTTGAACTGGTATTAATGGCAAGTCGTCATCCAGTTCATATATTTGATGATAGTGTCTTCCTTTTGAAAGACAACTCTGCTGTGAATAATTTAGAACCAACTCTGCTTTGTAATACATCCCCTAGTCTTTCATAGGGTGGGATTCTGTTTCCTGGCATACTGTAGTTTGGAGTACAGTAACCAGTAGCTATCTAATTCACCAGAAAGAGAGTCTGTCTTACTGTGGTTTTTGTAATAGTGTATATTTTTTGTTTCAGACGATGCCAGAGAAATATACGGAGTTCCCAGATGGAACCATGCAGACAGGAGGTGAGGCTTTTTGTTTGCAACAAAACCATCTCTTTTAATTTTTTATTTCTTACTCATTCACTATTTTCCATCCTACTGTATTATGGTGACACACAGTAAAATAAAAAATGAGCTCAGTACAAATCTACTTTCTTAAGTTACATTAGAATAATAAGATCAATGCATAAAAACATTGGACAGCAAATGTGAAGTTTTTGATGATTTGAGGGCTGATTTTTCCTTTTTAATATATCCTCACTAAGTTGCATAATTGGGCAGTTGATAATGTCCACAAGTTCAACAACTTCATCAGGGTTCATAAACATTGGTGCAACAGTTATCAAGAACAAGCTTTTTAAAATGTCCAAGTCTTTTGCTTGGAGCCATGTTTTCGGCAAAAGTTCAATTTTGAATTTTTCTGTTTTTTCAGTCTGTCTGATCGAGAATTTTATGCTAAATTTGAATTTGACATCAAAATTATTTTAGTGTCATTTTTAAGCAGTGCACACAGTGCATGGAAAAGTAAATCAAGGACAGATAACTCAATTTATATAAATCTATCATCCACATTCACTTACCAGACACATTTGAGCATAACATAGCCACCATATTACATGTATGTAATTATATAAAGTTTTGGAGAGGAGCCTTTGACCTAAAGAAGCAGCAGTAAAATAGTTTCAGTAGAGGGTCTTCCTTAGAAATTACTGTACAGTATATGTTTTTTTGTTAACTTCTTGCACATTCTACTTTCCATAAAAGATACTACTGTATATTTATATTTATGATGTTATGTTTCAGGAGTGGAGCTTGGTGACTCGGACTCACTCATCTCAAAATCGGAGCCCATTCCCATCACTTCTAGGTAAATAACATTACACTGTACACCATCACTTTCACTCTGCCTCAACATTTTGTTTTCTATGATACCTGAGCAAGAGAAGCCTTATTTTGTTCAAGACTATAATATTATGTACAAGTGCATACCATAATGCAATAGAAATGTAACTGTAATTATACCCCACACTTCCTTTCTCCTTTTCTCTACCCAGCCAACACAATAACCATTCTGTCTAGATTTATTTATAAAGGTGACTAACAAACTACTGTGTAACAGAAAAATACAGTTGGCCTTGTAATTTTTCGATATAAGGGTTACAGTACTGTACTGCCAAAATTACATAACATATGAAAAGGTACTACAGTATACTCTACCAGACACTTTATTTCTCATAAGGTTCTTTTTTTTTCTGAGCATTTATCACTACAATAATTTAAATTGTAATGCCCCTGTACTTGAATTCTGATTATGCTTACCTTATGAATTTATAATTTGGTCCCATAGTTTATATTAGATTTATGAGATCAATGAATATAAAAATAGTACAATACAAATTTTTTATAGAATTTTGTTATTGGCATGTATGTTTGTATTTGACTTCTAATCATCATGTTGGTGTATTAGTGTACTGAAAAATATCAATTTTTCTAGAGCTAAGAATTTCCTTTTTGCAGCTTGCAGGTTACTACTTTTTATTAATATATGTAAAAAAGAGAAAGGTGTAGGACTGCCAATGACTGGAGAGAGGAATGATGCCGTGAGTCAATATGCACGTGTTATTATAAGAGTGGTTGTTATGGCTGTGTTTGCAGTGATTATGGATGAAAGAAAACTGGAGTGTCGGGAATCAATATGCAACAGTTAATCTGAGGAATATTCAGGCCTACATATGGTAAGTTATTGTAAGAGTAAGAATGGTTGACGTGGCTGTGTTTGCGGTGATTGTGGATAAACTGGAGAGTGTTGGGAAAGGCCTTCATCGTGGCTTATGGTGATGATGAGGATGGTACACACAATAAAAAAACTATGGGCGCAATACTAGTGTGAAACATTCTGACACCTCAGACATTGGATACTGAAAAATAACTTGTTTATTATGACCTGTGCTGATCCTTTATAGAACCATCAGGCCCTTCCCGTTCCATAGTATTTTTATTTTGTGTACAGTATTTGTAGTGGGAGCTTCTTGGAATGTTGTGGGCTGGAGAGCAGGAATAAAAGTAAGTGTGGTCCGTTTCATTGAGTATTCTGTCTCTGTCTGTGTGTCTTTCTTGTATTATTTTTCCCTCCCTGAGCCTTGAGTTCCAAACTTGTGAAAAAAAAGGGATATAAGTATCTAAATGAATAATGTTTCATCTTCATAAATTTCTCTAGAGGCTTTTACTGTGGGTGTTGTTTAAAAGATATCAGAGGAAAGTTGAGTGCAGTGACCAGATCATTGATTCCCTGTTGTGATTTTATATATATATGGTCCTGCTTGTGAGGAATTCCAAGAGATAACTAACACTAGATGTCACTATCATTACTCAAAGCAAGGTATAGATCCATATACAGTACACTCGCAATCAAAAATTTGTATCCAGGTCTTGTTGAAGTTTCGAATAATTTTACATATTAGTGAACCAATTACAACGTTTATCCTGCTTTAGCCCACTTAATAAACGATCAGCCTATTCTAAGCAAGCCTGGATACATACAGTACATGTATTTATATATTTACGATTGCGAGTGTACATGTATGTGTGTGTGTGTCAGACAACCAATAGGAAACAATTGTTTTTAGGGATTGTAAAAAGTTGGATTCTATTACAATGACTACATACATACCAGAAGGAAGTACTAAAGTATAAACAGAATAGTATATTATTTGTAATTTCATTTTATGTTGACTCTGATCTTTAATGCTTTGTTAGTTGTGTCATGGAAACCCTCCCATCTAAGCATGTGTTTAAAGCTTACCAAATATATATTCCCCCATCTGATGTTCACATTATAAGATGCTTACAGACTTCATAATACATTGTATGTACAGTATGTGAATGTGAATATTCCCAAAACACATTATTGAAGAATTATTAATGCCACAAACAGAGATGGGGTTTGATTCTCTTTAGTGTTTTATCTTGTACACCCAAATCACTCTCAGAGTTTATGATAAGGATTTGGACATGTTAATGGTGTCCTTTGTTTAAAACAACCAGTAAAACATTTTGAAATTATTATACTGTAAGTAAAACTCTAGGGAATTAAATAATTGAGGCACTAGTTATAATATAAGAGTGAGGCTGAAGGGACAGGTGTGAAAGGAAGACAACCAGTCAATTTAATTATCAGAGTGGAAGTGGATTTGAGTATTGGAGGGAGGGAAGGGCTTCATTCTTCAAGGAAGAAATGTTTGAAGGAGGGAAACTAATGATTATCATTGATAGCAAGGTACAGTATGTTGGGTGAATATGAAGGTTGTGACAGATAGAGAATATATAATGGATGTATATAGCAGAAAGGAAGAGGATTAGTAGGGAAAGTATAGCCAAATATACCTCAGCCAAACCATAGAATACAAAGAACACAAGCAAGGAAATTCAGTATGGAAGTACACTAAATAAACAACACTCAGTATGGTGGTAGTGGTAATGGTGCTTTGAATCTTTTTTCTATTATTGTTGTTGATTCCATATGGTTTATTGTTTATGTGTAATATGATGTTGAGTAGCTTAGGTTAGGCGAGTGATGGCATAGCATTAGTACTTGTTGTCTACAGGTCACACTCTGACTGTGGACTGATGCCTTCTGGAGGCCGGCGACATTATCCCATCACACGGTATATGCATTCCCTTGCTACCCACACCCTGCCTGCCTTTCTCTCTTATTTCCCTGCTTTCACATGCATTTCCTGGGGTGTGCGTTACTTTGGTACATGCTAAGTGTGAGCTATTTGCCAGTATAAGACATTTGAGAGCGATATGCGCTTCACTCAAGAGGATGATTTGAAAAACAGTGTCGCATGTCTTTCACTCTTATTAGTGTTGTTACCATAATGAATGATAACACAATATAGTTGTTGTGTTATACTTATGGGCTAATGCTGTACCTGTAAAGTACAGTAATTTGATAAATGCATCCACAGTTATTGCTGACCTGAGATTTTCCTTTTCACATTTTGGTTCCTGCTTTCTTATAAACTCATCTCTTTGCATTGCTTACTGTCAGTGTGTAGCATTGTTACTGCTAGTCTGTAACACACTCAGTTACTGTACTTTGCATCAGTTGCTGTTCAAAATAAATTGCTTGCAAAATTAGTGCCAAAGAAATGCACGCCTGGACTCTTAGCCATTTTTTGAAGAATATCAGAATACAATACATTATATTAATTTGATAATCAAAACTGAACTTGAGAGTATTCAAGTATCCAGCTTTATAAATGGTTGAGATTTGGTTCTGTATTGCCCTTGTGAATGGTTGAATAAATGGCAACATGTTTCCCAAACCCAGCCTGCCTCCTTTGTGTTCTTTTTAATATTTTATGTACAGTACATGGATGCTGCCCCAAGATAATGTTTGACACCACAGCTCTGTCTACTTTCCAGATACTGTATAATATCTGGTAGGCTGCAGCATTGCCTTTGAGAATCTACAATATATGTACTCATAAAATTGTGTGCCATCATGACAATACATATACCAATCCTGATGAGTGACTCTTTAATGCTTTATATTACCATACTTCACCCAACCTGTACAGTTTTTATAGCCAACAGAAATTATTATAACAGGACCACCTAGTATATGATTGGCTAATGTGTTCCTTTTAACCCTTGCGTGATGAGCTTTGACCAATCCCACTTTACCCAATGAACCAATGGTGAAGGTGGGAGGTTGGTCATGTTGTAGAGAGTACAGGTCAGTTTCCTGTGATGGTAGCCATAAAGTTAATACCTTTATATTAAATATTAAACTGCATCTTGATGCATTGCCAACCAATCTCTTCATGTGGCTTGTCACCAATTCTTTCACCAACTTTATCCTTCATCCTCACACACCATAAGGTACTACATAGGCATTGTTTGTATTTAATTAATTACAGCACAACTTGTACTTTTGCCCAATACAGTACTTCTTGAATACAACATGAATTGTAATAATTGATGGTTGTATCACTAGCTAACACTAGCTATTAAGATTCTTTACAGTACTGTACATTACTTGGTGAATGTATGGCTTTAAAAATCATAATCTTATTTTGCATTGTTTTGATCCTCTTGAACCTAATGCTGCATCTAACTAAGCAGATGTAATTATATAACCTTTTATATATACATACAGTACTCGGTTTTTATTCAACTTTTCTTCTTGAGTTAAGTTTATCTTATAATGGGAAAATCTCTTGACAGTATATTGGAGGGCTATCGGATCCTCCAAACTATGCCATGAAATAGATCTCCTGATAGTAGAATTGAGATTATTTGTTTCCTGAGATTGTTTAAAGGAATCAGTGCCCTGAAATCTGATAAAAGTGTGGTGTGAGCAAACCGCTGAATCAGAGCGCGGAATAAAATATTATCTGGTAGTTTGGGTATGTGGAAGGAATGGATGACACAAGAGTGGTGAAATAGGTGTATGAGAGTGATTTTGAAGAGAGGAGAAGAAGGGGGAGTGATTAGTGTGTGTGACCCATTTCACTGGGTACTCTGTCCTTACTTTTTGTATTTCTTCTTCCCTTTTCTAACCCTGGCACTACAGCCTCCCCACCCCATGAAGAAAGGTAAATGGTGTATTGATAATGATGATGAGTAGCCCTCCAATTTACCAAACATGGTTCTCCCCTTAATTGTCACTGCAGCTTGAGAGCTGCTGAATCCTCCAAACAGCTGATAGAATTAATATTTTAGATTGTTTTAAGTTAACCAGAATACAGTAATATGTATTGGAAGGCAATCACAATACAGTATAGATATTAGATAAGATAAATTCATATTTGTAGTTGATGTAAAAAAAATTGCTGAGGAGACAAAATTATTTTGAAGTTAACCAAAGTGAAATACATACGTATAGTACATTTTTTTTTTTTTTTTTTTTTTTTTTTTTTTTTTTTTTTTTTTTTGAAAATGCACCAACTCCCTTAAAAATACCATTTGATACGCATTTTTCATACAGTACATTCCAGGGAATATGAATTGCAGATACAGTAGTTACCTAATTTTGTAATTTTTTATGTAATTTGCCGTGGATAGCAACATTTACAAATAAATATAAAAGTAGATATAAGGAGGGAGCTGATACATGTTTACCAGGTTAATAATATTGGAGTATGGTCTCTGTAATAGAATGTGTTTCTTACCACAGTGTGTAGAAATTGGCAGCTTTACCATGCATTATCTGAAGAATGTGCATTTGTTTCTCTGTTTGTGCACCTTTATTGCAGAAGGCACATGTCTGTGTGTGTGTGTGTTTGAACCCCTATGTAGGAGTAGGTACTATAATATATTTGTATGTGTATTTGTATCTGCTGTATACTGTACTGGTCATGGGAATACAGTAGACATATACAGTATGAGTGTTTGTCGCACATATTCAGGGATAGAAATTTTTATGTTTCATTGTATTTAAATACAAGAGTAGTTCCTTGTATATTATATATGTATTTGTACTGTACCCATATCTAGGAATAGGCATCATAATAGTACAGCACAGTATATCGTATGTCTTTGCACTTACTGTACTATATATACTATTTAGGAGTACTGTATCCATATATTTGTATATTTGTAGCCATATTTTGTAATTTTATACCAATACTAATCCACTACAGATCACTGTCAGACGGAGCCTCATCATATCAACACTCCCTCTCAGCATCAGAGTCACTAACAAGACCTCGATCCTTAGAGGCAGACAACTCACACAACCCAGAACTCATACCCAAAGCAGAGAAAGGTCAGTCAGTACCTTTGGATGAAAAGATCTCTTATTTGACATCTTGAATTTGTTTTGTTTTGTTTTGTTTTTTAGAGGCATGTACCATACAAGCATGTGTTAGTGTTCTGTTATTTGCTGACGGCATATGCTGCCAGCAAGTTGAAAATAGAGAATGAACAATAACGGGTTACTGTTTAGTTGAGTACTGTACAATAATGTAAATCCAGCATATGGAAATGGAGATATAGAAGGAGATTGGGATTAGGGATGAAGAGCATAGTAAAGTGGGTACAGACTACAGTGTAAATATTAATGGTTGTAATTTTGCTTAACGGAATTGTGTGTGACTGTATGTCAAATATGTCATGATACAGTAGTAGTGTTTTATTGAATATATTCAGTAATACTGCAGTGCAAATGCATTTTGACCTTGGGAAATTCAGGGATGTAGAAATTAGAAGATGCTATTCTGTACTAGTCTTGTAGTCTGACTTTTTATACTAGTACTGTACAATGTAGTCAGGGGTAAATATCCACAGCTAAAATTGTCAAGGACATTTTATCGGTCAGCCAGATGCAACTAAATTATATCTCTAAAGACACACATCCATCAGTGTGAAGAAACTAATTACTGTATAGATACTGTACAATGCTTCATGCAATAGTGAGTTGTGGTCTGATTCACTAATATTTTGTGGCTTTGTTTTGGAGTGTAGTAGTGAGTGATGTGTTGTGTGGAGTGATTAACCCCGAGTTCCCCTTCCATGCATTACCTGCTATGACTGCTGCTTGGCCAGGGAGTTCCAGCCTAGACTCAGTTAGTGATGAAGGTAAGAATTAAGCCATCATATCATCACTTTTATAAACAAACTGAACCAAGTAATTTTTTCTACTTATTATTATTTTGATACTACCATAAAAATAAACCATCATATCATCACTTTTAAAAACAAATTACCCAAGTAATTTTTTCTACTTATGAATACAGTATTTTGATTCCACCATAAAATTAAAGCCATCATATCGTTACTTTTATAAATAAATTCCCGAAGTTATTTTGTCTATTTATTATCTATTTTGATACTATAAGAATAAAGCCGTCATAATGTCACTTTTATAAACAAATTTCCCTAAGTTATTTTTTTCTACTCATATTATTTTGATCCTACCATAAATACTGATACCACACCATCGTCAACAACACAGATATCCTTGCATACAACCCACAATATAGTAAACCATTATTCTACACAGGTTATAAACATGAGATGTTAATGATTTTCTTACAGCATATAGCCTCATTACTGTATTGTACTTATATCATCGTGAACCCTGAAAAACACATCATGTTAACTTCCATAACCCTCCATTCCTCTTACTGTAATTAGATAATGGTAATTGATTGAGGGTAACGTGCATAATGCTATCTGTTGCATAAGTGGCACAACATGAAATCTACTCTTTCTAGAACTTGGGTGTGAAAACTAGCTGATCATAGCATAGCAACATAACATTATGGGGAGATTCTCTTTTTCGTAAATTGGAGGGCTACTGATTCCTCTAAACAATGCCAGGAAACAGACAAATGTAATGTTACTAATAGGAGATCTGTTTCATGGCATAGTTTGGAAGAACCAAAGACCTTTCAATTCACCAACAAAAAATTCTCCCCTTGATTAAAGATGACAAAAACCACCAGGGCCTATCACAGTCATCCGAGTTATCTGTGGTTAACTTTATAAGAAATGTATATATTAAAGAAGTACAGTACCTATTACTGTACTATGAAAAAATAGAAATTTATAGACAAACATATTTGGTGTATCCACTGAGCTCATGGTTTTCTGTATCACCTACAAATATTCCTATTATTATTATCAATGTGTCCAATACAGTAAAGAAGGAACAAGGCTTTAATCCTTATGAAAGAACAGAAGCAAATATTGAAGCTGACTTTATTGTGGCTATAACATTTTTTACTGTCGCTAATATACTGTACTGTGTACCTGACTTTATTCATTTTTCATTATGATAAACAATTATCAACTGTACTGTACTATGTTTCATGCATCTAAGAGCAGAGCATTGAGAGTGGTAAGAGGGGTTACTGTCTTATATTCAGTAGTATAACTCAACCCACTTTGAATTTAGCTCCTCTCACAACTGGAAAGTAATGTGAGAAATACTATACCTGTACCAGAAATTATTATATTGTAGATGCTGTATTCTGGTATGAGTTACTGTATGTTAACTATAGTCATGCAATGCTATGGTGCACAAAAATTGGCTAATTCAGCTAGCTACAATATAACTGAGTCACTTGTGGTTCAAATTACTAAACAACTGAGGATAAATGGTGAACTACTGTACTTTATTTGAACCACAGAGAAATTAGTCATGTTGTGACTGGCTGAGGGAATAAGCTTTTATACACCATAGTACAGTTGTGGCACATAATCCTTGACCAGACTTCCCTTTACACCTTGATCAAGGACTGTGTGCCGAGACTGTACATGTACAGTGCCAGACTAATTTTTATCCTGCAGCCAGTCACAGTGCTGTAGCCTTCTGAAACACTTCAGGCTCGAATAACGAAGCTTTCACATTCTTCCAACATTGGCAGTTGTTGAAGCTTGATTATTGTACTGTAGTAAATGCAACAGTTAATATTATTACAGACATAATACTAGATACTGTTGATGATATAATGAACCCCTACAGTTTATATAAAAGGCACTCAATGTTGTGAAGAATACTAAAACACTTTTTTAATTTTCACTTATTTACGTAAATATGTTTAATACATATATACAGTATATATACTGTAAGAGGTTACTTAAGTGAACAGTAGAAAGCAGGATGACTCATATTATTATAACATTGACTGAATTTGTTTGTTACAGAGAGCATGAAGCGACACCGACACAGCATTCCGGGACACTTGAGTTCGTACCTGACCTTCCTGGCTGGACTACAGCAGAAGGCCGCTGCCGCTGCTGCCGCTGCTGTACCTGTCTTCTCCACTGCGGTCATTTCGGGTTCAACCTCGGCCCCGGACCTCCGAGATAACTTTCCTTCTCTACCTTTCTCCACCAGTAAGTTGCTATACTGTATGTTGTTATCTAGATCACTCATATAGTTTATCATCACTATTATATGAAATATTACTGTATATAGTAATGCTGTCTTGTTTGTATCACCATATTTGTATTGTATAAGCTTTCATCAACATGGTCAGTATTTGCTTAATGTTATTCCATATAGCATGCAAATACAGTTATTTTTTTTTTTATCTCTCAGTACGCTCAAGTTTATTTGGCTACAGATGCAGCTTTATTGTGTCTTGTGTTATAATATCCTTGAAGAATATACTTATAGATAAATCTCCTCTCACCCTGACTATGTAAACTGGATGTGAAATTATTATGGGAATATAAAATACTTGTTTATTATAATACCTTGTTTTCTATTGTCATTATGTGTGTGTATTGCACTGTTTGTAATGTATCTGTGTACAGTAAACCACATTTGTACATTACACACTCATCAACCGAGTGGATAAAGAGGGTTTACTGTTCACGGATTCCAAGGAAACAGTATAATACACACCCATAACAATGATGGAAAACTAGGGATTACTATATATACAAAGCCCTGACTATGGTGGCTTAGGGTGCATGATAAAGTTAGGTTGTGTTGCATGCCAGGAACAAGCCAGGTTGAGAGGTTGGCTACAGTGCAAGTGGCCGCAGTGACTGGCCAGTCCGGTGAGTGGTGGCCAAGGGGGTAGCCAGGAAGGGGAGACCTGAGTACTATACAAACCCTGCCTTGTGTTGTGTTGTTCATGGTTTTATTATTTAACATTTTATAAAACCTGCCTTGTGTTTTTCATGGTTTTATTATATAACATTTCATGAGATCTAAGTACAAACCCAGCCCTGCCTTGAATTATTCATAGTTTTATTATTTAACATTTTATCCCCAGGAAAGGGAGACCTGAGTACACACCCTGCCTTGTGTTGCTCGTGGTTTTTATTACAGCATTTAACGTTTTGCCTCCTGTACTCATCTTGAATTTTTAATGTAACATACTGTTATGTGACCAGTAACTGTTTACCCTACAGTCATGGTACCCAACAGGGGAGTGTTGATCAGTTTGTATATGTAATGTAGTGTCAGATGTATTATACATTTTAAAGTTGTAGCTAGTATCCATTATCTAATATTTTGTTCCACATAATGTATGCATACTTCCCTTATAGATATTAACTTTGCAAAGAGGCTATGTCTCTGGATTGGTTTGTTTGTCCTTGTTCATTTTCCTGTTTGTCAGCAGGATTTCGTAAAGACTTATGTGTGGATTTATATGAGGTGAGCCTCAGGACTGGCAGCAAATGATTCGATTTGGGGGAGATCAGGATCTGGAATCAGGAATTGTTTTAATATATGCTTTATCTGTCATTAATAAGAAGGGTGAAATATTGGTAACTTTTCCAGTAGACTTTGATGACTTCTTGCGAAGTTGTTCACTGCTCTGCCTTACAGAAGTACATGGTCTCTGAATGCACACTCTTTACATGTCATGAATTTACTTATCCCTATTGTTTTGTTCTCAACCACAGAAATTAAGGTCTCAGATCAAAGCCACACTTATTTCACTCTCATCTATAGTATATACAGTACTGTTCAGTAGATTGAGGGACCTCATTTATATTTACTTTTTAAGAATCATTCCAAGAGTTTGATTTAAAATTTACTAAAGCCAAAGAAAATGTATTTACCGTACTCTATGTTGATTCCCTCCTCCACTTACTTTTAAGCATCTGGCCTCACAAATATCACTCGTTGAAATTATGCTTACATGATTTGCTTTGTTCCCAAGTTCCATTTATTATATGTGACGGTGTTTGACCCTCCTTGTCCCTCCTGCATGTGGTAATTATGCTTGCTTTTATGAAGTTTCCTCCTTTTATTTGAAGTTAATCTCATTCCAAAATTTATATTGATCAGAATATTCACTTTACTACATCATTGTGTTAATAGTATCACTCTCCCTTCACTTTAAGACAAGGAAAAGATATTTATAATTTTAATTCATCTGTCAATGTTTTTGTTTTTATTCCTCTTGGTTTGCTTAGTTACCGGTACTATAGTTGTTATTGACTTTTTATTCTACATGTTTCTGCTGCTGCAATGCTACATAATATATCCATTGGTTACTATAGCTTTAAAGATTTCTTTTGGCATTATTTCCAAGGACTGTTTTCATCTTTATTGATAGATATACTTTACAGTTTATTAATTATTTACTCACCATCTGCCCGGGGAAAAGGTACATTACGATGTTAAGGAGAGGGTACAGTCTTGGCATTTTTAGAGATAATGATTCCTCCAAACTATTCCCAGCAACAGTGCACCAATATTTCTATTCATCTGGGGTTGTTTCATGGCATACTTTGGAGGAATCAAGGCACCCTAATGTACCAAAAGTATACTCTCCCCTTATAAGGATCCATCACATTAGTAGCTTTATCCATCATTCTCCTTCCTCCAACCTCAATTTTCAGGCCAGATTTGCTCTACAGTATTACTTGAGGATGGAGGAAACCTTGAGGGGATAGTACTGTATATTTTTGGTACATTGGAGCACCTTGATTCCTCTAAAGTATGCCAGGAAACAAGACCAGATTAGCAAAAATATTGATGGTCTGTTGCATGGAATAATTTAAATGAATGAGTTGCTCCAGATTTACCACCAACTACAGTACTACCCCCTTAATTAAACCAAAGGATAGAGAACGCACTATTGAGTCTCTCTCCATTGTTCTCATGCACACTCTCTCTCTCTCTTTTTTTCACAACTCAGGTCTGGAGGGTCTAGGCGGGGTACCATCCATACGACCCCTAGAGACCCTACACAACGCCCTCTCCCTCCGCCAACTGGACGCCTTCCTGGCAAAGATGGCGCTGGCTCAGTTCCGCACACCGCTTTCGTCACCGCCCAAGATGCCCTCCACCCCAAGATACCCAAGGTCACAGCCACCGCCCCTCGGCCTACAGTCTCCCTCATCCAGTAAGTGGTCGAGAGATTCATCCCTGGAAATTATATAACTGGCCTAGTGACTAACCTCTTTCCTATGATGTAGCTGGCCCACTCACCCCCTTCATAGGATACAACTGGCCATGGGATTTCTTTTATGTATAGATGACCATGTGATTCCTTTTGTTTATAGCTGTTCCACTGACTGACTCCTTTCATATGATGTAGCTGGCCATATGATTGCTTTAATGTATAGATGACCCACTGACTCCTTTCATATGATGGAGCTGGCCACGTGATTCTTTTTTTGATTAACAACAGTAGTAATTCCTTTTTGGTATAGAAGGCCCAATGACATCTTTGATATGATGCATCTGGCCACATGATTCCTTTTATGTATAGCTGGTTCACTGACTGACTCCTTTCATATAATACAACTGGCCACATAATTCCTTTTATATATAGCTGACCTAGTTACTCCTTTTATGTATAGATGGCCATGTGATTCCTTAATTATATACAGGTAGTTCTCCTATTTTGCCAATTTCAACTTTGCGAGACTGCTACAGTACTTTGTGAGGTCCCTTTACTTGTATGAATATTATACTATATATTGTTAGTAAATTCCCTTAGAGTTTTTTAAATTGCATTAATTTTTAGGAATTGTACTTGATTTTTTGCAAAAAAATGAGTGTAAGTGCACCCCAGACAGTATAAATCCCAATACAGTACTGATACATACCCCACCTACTGTGTACTACTTAGTGTTGTACATTTATATAGGCCGTGTCATTGGCCTTACCTCATCCACTAACACATTGCTCCACCATCTACACCTACTATTAGGGGTGCTAGATGCCCTTTACCACAACTAGATACATATTTATTCAGAACGTTTCCCTTATTAGCAGTGACAGTGAAGAACATTGAAAAAGTATCAATACTGGGTGAACTGTCAACCATAAATCCTTTATTACATGGTATTCAATGGTTTCTACTTTGTGATTTTTTACTCTGAGACACCTTTTGTTACCCATATTCTAGCAAAGTGGGAGACCTGCCTGTATGTGGCTCAGTATTTCCTTTTATGTATGGATGACCCACTGACTGAATACTTTCATATAATGCAACGTGCCATGTTATTTTTTAGTTCAGATTTTGTCAGCAAATTAATTAGAGGATGTTGTTTTGACCAAAATGTGCCACAAAACTGACTTATGTCCAAAGATAAAATTAAATCATCAGTTTCTGGCCACAGTTTGGAGGGATCAACAGCCTTTAACTAATCAATTCACTAACAAGTTTTTATCCTCTGAATCGCTCCATAATTTCAAAACTGTACCGTAGTGTTGGTACAGAAATTCTTCTTCAAGTAGCATGAAAATAGGTACAATAGATATTTTAATTTGCGTACGTGAATAACATATAAGATGCACAAGAGGAATAGATAATATAATTTGCTTACATGAATATCATATAATGACTCCAGACACAACTTTCTAAACCTATCTGAAACATCGTGCCGTATTCAAGAACATTTGTGGGTCATACGATGGTATGGTACCGTATGATGGCTCTATTATTTGTCTATGGAGTCATCGTACCGGCACCACGCCATCGTATACACTACAGATGTTCTTGAATATGTCCCCTCGTCTTAGCCCTTATATCATGTATGTGTTCTTTGGAGATAAACTTTGATCCAATTTAGTGCTGTCTTTAAGGGGGTAGTACATTGCTGGTAAATTTGGAGTAAAGTATTCCTCCAAATTATATCAAGCAACAGGACGCCATAACAGTATTTCTGTCAACCTGATCCTGTTTGCTGGCATTCTTTGGAGGAATCAAGGCACTCTAAAGTACAAACAGTGTATTACCCCCTTAAAATACACTTGCAGCACCACGGAAATATTAAATAATACAAACTACAAATTGTGTAACTCATTTTTTTCTATATATATTTATAATTGGCAAGTTGTATCTGGAAGAACCTCATCTGACAAATTTCTTTATTAACCTGATATATATGTATTTTTTTTTTTTTACCTAGAGAAATATTAATTAACTAGTCAGAGCTATAGAATACCTAACTAGCTATTCAGAGTACCCAGTGCAGTGCTTGTCTTTGATAGTAGGCTACAGTACTAATAATATTTTGGTTATGGTGTTGTTAGTCTAATAGCAGTCCATATAATTAGTTATTCAGTAGACCCTTGATAATTATAAGACAGAGCAAACCTCCTATTCACTACTATAACCAAGCAATTCTTTTATTCACTACTTTATTCTAGGAGTCATTACCATAGATAATAATTGCTCTAATGGTTTTGTGTAGTGTAATATGAAAGTTTTAAGAAGTCATGTTATGTTGAGGGCCTACTGTATGCCATTTTTATAGTCCAATAATAGGTTGCAGGCTTTTCCAATCACAAGAATATTATAATTGCATATCAGTGTATACAGTACAACATTTTTCTCAGATCATTACTAACCATACATTATACAAAAAAAAATAATTTACTGTGGTATTTAAAGTACATACTCTCCTTCATCTCACTTAATTAAGGTTATATGTTAACTGTACTAGGGTTTTTATTGGTAACATATATTTGTCCTTACATACAGAACAAATAGAAATCATCTACGTACGTAATTCTACATACAGTACTATGATGTCTTTCTTTCGTGGTGTATACAGTAATGTCTCAATTCTTTTAAGAGACCCTGTGATCATGTATGTGAGAATTGGTGGCTTCTGATTCCTCCTGACTGTGCCACAAAACAAGTTCATTCAATATAGGTGGTGTTTCGTGGCAATGTTTGAAGGGCTCGTTAACCACCAATTTTGCGACTACAGTACTGTACATCATGGGGTCTTTAATCTGATGCTTTTTATAACAATCTACATAATGAATATAATTATAGTCTATGGCTCTGATGCCTTGTTCCCTTTTGGGGGTGGCCATGGCAGAAGAGTCTCCATCTTCCTTCCTTGGTCAATTATGCTCTCTCCTTCCATTCACGTCCCTCTCCTTTACTTATTTACACTCTTTATTTCTCCTCGCTGTCCCTTGAAGTGTATTTTATCTTATCTGTCTTCCATTTTCTTTTTTGTTTCTTCCTTTATCTCATTCTCTCTCCTTCCATTCTCTTTCATATATTTTCACTTCCTTTCCTCCTCACTCTTACCTCCTCTAATACATCCTTTTCTTTTTGTTTCATCCTGTATCTCATGCTCTGTCCTTCATGTACTTACCCTCCCTTGTTACTCCAGAGCATTCCCTTTAAGTGTTTTTGTCTTATTAGTGTTCATTTTCTTCTCTATTTCATCCCTCACCTCACTTGCCACCATGCACTGCCATTATTCCTGCCCCTATACACCAAATACCCAGCCACTTTTGCAACTGCCATGGTCACTAGTTGTATACTGTAAATAATTTGTAACACATTACAATATTTATTTCCAAACCCTACCCTCACCTCCTCCAGCACTTATTTTTCTCTGTAACTCAATGACCCTTACCCTCATAATTTTATACTTGTTAAAGTAGCAAAACCCAACGGCCTTGCAAGGATCATTAGTTCTGTTGCTGTTTGAAGATCCTTTATATTCCTTTGTAAGATGGCAAAATAGGCAGATAATTGAAATATCCATTTCAAGACTTTAACATCCATCACCTATTATTTCTTCAAGCTTTCATCTGTGGCTGTATAATTTATCAGACTCATTTTGTTCTCCCCTTGTATCCCTCTTCACCCATATATATATATCTGTGGATCATCTTGTGCTCAAAGAACATATATATTTATAAACAGCCTTCTCTCACCAAGTACAGTACAGTACTCACTATTTTTATTAGTACGGTACCATTCACTAACCCCTTACTAACTACATTTACCTTTTTTTTTATTGTAGTTGAAAAATGAGCATCACTTTTATAAAATAATATATATCGGAATTTTCATCAAATGTACACGTGAATGTTTTCAAAGAATATAGGAAGGAAGATATTCTAATGAGGGATTGTGGCTTGAGGGGAGATTTTCTTTTTGGTGAATTGGAAGGTCTCTGATTCATCCAAACTATGCCACAAAACAACAAATCCCCTATTAGTAACATTGAGATGATTTGTTTTCTGGCATAGTTTGGAGGAATCAGTAGCCCTCCAATTTATAAACATGAGAATTTTCCCTTAAAGTATAACAAGTTACCATTATTTCACCAATCAGTAATAATGCAACAGATGAATGTAAGTAAGTGACTTTATTCAAGGACTTTACTGTAGTTTCTATTTGGCTCATATTCATTGACGTATGAGGATCAAATTTCTCTGCATGCACATAAACAATACAGGATAAACAACATACTTTTTTATATATAAATAATCATATGCACAAAATAACAGGTTATAAGCATGAAAATTCATGGACCTAATCTGAGACTTTTCTTGCATATTGCCCAGAATATGATATTTATGTATTTCTTTCTATATTGTATTGAGAACCAAAGGCAAATGTCCAAATTCGTGTCCCCACCATTGAGTTTGAAGGAGCATCACATAGTCATAGTAAGGGGAACAGAGCTGGGATGGACCATGTAAAACTTTATAATTCTGTACAAATGAGAGTATAATACCTGTACATAGCACTACCTAAGCATACAGTAAATATATTGCATTGTTGTAGATTACAGAATGCACACCAACACTGTGAGCTGTATGTAAATGTATCCATGGTATTGACGATGGCATGGTACAGGTAGGATGACTATGTAGTGTGTCTTTGATGTCATCGTATCAGTACCATGCCATTGTCAACACTATCAATGATCTTACATATGGCTCTATATCTGTTATTCTGTAGCTGGCGTAAATATCCATCAATTATATCAATAAGTCACTTATGATATGTTGATCTATGACTCTGAACTTGGTTGACAATCTTGGTTATCATCACATTACTACCTTTTCTCTTTAACACTCTTGGGTGGTTTACATTGCACATTGTTGGTGGGTCAAGACTCGCAACAAGGGAGGGTCCAAATGTGTTAAATAATAATAGATAATGTTAGTGGAGCAGGACTGTGTGTAGCAAAAGAAGGTAGATAACGGAGGGATGGGAGTTGGTCTGGGTTCATGTATCAATGCTTAATACTGTATTGTGGCTGGCATTCTCTTTGTGGCATCCAAATTTGAACTAAGACTACCAAACAGCCGATTTTGGGCAATTAAAAAAAACGGATGCACGCCATGCATATTTTTAAAGGGTATTCCTGAATTATATTTGTTAATATTTACTGGCATACTTTGGAGGAATCAGGGCACTCCAATTTACCAAAAGTATACTATCTCCTTAATCATTACTTACAGTCTTTATGGCTCAAGTGTTAAAATCAGATCATCAGCATATACAGTATTGACTTCCATGGATATCCTTTTCTACCTTCCTCTGTGTCATTTCCATCACAATAATACTCGTATGTGGAGGGTCTCCTCAGATTTAAACCGTTGCGTGGCAGATAATTTAATTTGATTTTTTTTTATTATTATTATTATTATTATTGAATGGATACTTAGCCACTCAATACTTCTGATCAAGCGTACATTGGCGCTGGACTGTACATTGCACTTAATATTTTTTTTATGTTACAATACATCAACATGTTATAATAATACAAAGCAAGGACACCATGTTATCTTTGTTACGTGACAGATACAGTATCTATTTGATATAAAAAAGGTGTGAATGTTAGGTATGATATAAAAAAGTCAGTTGTTATTATGTGCAGTAACTGGGATTCTATAGTACAATATTAGAAATGACTTGAACCTAAACACTGAAGTAGAAAAGTAGGAACAGCTGAAGTGAGGCTAGGGAACGGTTCTGGTCTGAAGGGTTGCTAAAACATTTACTTTATTCCCTACATCTAAGCAGGGAAGGAATTAAGAATAACACATGATTATAATACATATAATGTGTGTTTGTTGAGGGTGATGTTACTGGGGTGTAATGTGGAGTAAGTCAGTCATATACATGTTCTTTCTTTATATTTAATTGAATCATTTTCAAGGGTTAGTACAGTGGTGGTAAATCTGGAGCAACTAATTACTCCAAACTAGTTTTTCCAAGCAACAGCCCACCATTATTTTTGTTAATGTTGTCCTGTTTTCTGGCATACAGTACTTTGGAGAAATCAAAGTGCTCTAATATACCAATAGTACATTACCACCTGAAGAGAGATATTATTGCTTTTTATAAAAGTAATAATCCATGTTTCTTTGCTTGAACAGCCTCATAACATGGTGCTTCCTGTTCATTAAATGGGTAATATATTATTAGTCCAGTGGAGCCTCGCAATTCCTCCATGCTAGGAGAGGAAACAGGAATAACATAAGTAATTAAAGGTGTCTTGTCACTGGGAAGAGTTTGAAGGAATCAGTTGCTCCAAGGTACCACCACTATAGAATCCCATTAAGCTTGTGAATGCTGGTGTTTTTTGCTTCTAAAGAAATGTCTTGTATTATTATAAATGTAAATGATCTAGGAATTAATATTTTTATGATGTATTTAACCCTTCTAAGTGTCTAAAAATAATTTCTTATGTTTAAAATTCCGGTGTACTTTGCTAATGTGTGTTATGTTTTGTTGTAATACAATTTTTTTTTATATGTGACAGTCAAGAGAAATAAGTTTACAGGCCGTATGCAAGAACATTGGTGGTGTTGATGATGGTATGGTTCTGGTACGATGACTCCATAGACAAACAACAGAGTCATTGTGTCAGTACCATGCCATTGTCAGTGTAAAATAATATATAGGCTACCAGGCCATACATCTAGAGCAATTAGTAAAATAACGTTACAAGAGAAGGGACAAATTAAAGGGAGATAAGCACAAAAAACTAAACAACAGGCATATAATAACAGAGTGAGTACATATATCCGGTACACAACGCATTAGTAGCCAGGTCAATAGGGGTTAAGGAGGCTGTCTTGTTGATGGAAGAAACACAATACAGACATGGGATAAACAACCCAAAACAAAAGAGAGATAGATACAGTACACACTAGAGAGGACTATAAGGGATCTCACTCTGTAGGCTAACACAACATCTCAACCCAGTACAACATATATACATCTAATAGGAATGATTAGTAAGGACTATAGGGGTTGATGTGAAGCCAGGGAGGGGGGACATACCTGAGTAACGACACATGTGAGGTACAGAATACAAATGCATAATTCCAATAAGCAAAAGAGAAGCACCATGACCAACAGCATCTCATCTTCATTTTATAATTGTTGTTATTATTATTATTACTGTACTGTATTACTCTTCAAGAGGGAGCTAACATCAAGCTTAGAGGGATTATTTTAGCTCTATGCTTAGACTCGTAAAGATACTGTACTTGTGTACTCGTAACTAATTAAGAAGAATCGTAAAGGGGAATTAAGGCATACTGTAGTACTTTGAGACAGGTGTGAGAATCATATGGGGTTTCAAGTTTGGTCTGCATGCTATTACTCGGTGCCATATACTGTACTGTACAATGGGAAGAACAAAAGTGGGAAAGGAAGCACATAAGTGTGAAGTAAAAGGTGGGGAATTCACTTCGGAAGGTCAGGTAGGGAGGGAGTATGATTGAGGGAGAAAGAGGAATGGGAAGGACAGATGAAGAGTGGTGCATATTGCACTAGGGAAAGTGTACTAGGAGGTGGAAGAATAGTCGTAATCTACAGTACATCGGGCACTCACAATAATTATTAATGGTACAGTTCATGGAAAAACAATATGCTTTTCCATGATTACTGTATTATTACTCCTTGTTATGAGGTTTATTTATATATGATTGTCTGAGAAAGAGTAAGTGATCATCATCCAATGGGGATAAACTTTTACTATATACAGTATGTTTATGTTCTGTGGTTATTATTTGACATCGAGGCAGTGCTGGAGCAACATACAATATCTTTATAAAATGTTGCTTCTCTTATACTATTCAATTTTCTTTATAATTATGTACTGTATGCACAATATATATATATTAACTATGTAGTTCTTCATCACAGCTTTATTTATAATTCTGTACTGTTTAAGCTTTTCAGTGTGTACAATACCATACACCTAATTTAAGAACCTTTATCATCCTGTAATTATTGCAAGCTTCAACTGCATGGCAACTTGTAATGATGTTGATGAAAATTAGGCTTATAAGTTACTGCTACCACTGTTGCTGGCCAGTCACTCCAGTTGGTTAGTTAGTTAGTTAAGCCTCTGCTTGATGTTGAGTCCTGGGATCAGATCCATAAAGACCAGTATTGTAGGATCTTGATATCACCACACAAATAGATCTACTTATGGTGGTGGAAGAAAGAAGTTTAGGTAACCATTTTGAGGGTCTTATTTGAGGGACTAAGATCAAAGTAGAATAAAATGGCAAAGAAAATGTACAGTCCTGGCTGATGGTGCTGGACCAGGGTCCAAGGAGTGTTGGAGAGCAACTGAACAAAGTGTGAAAAAGTGAGTCTTAAACCTCTCTCGACATTGAGAATGGTTTGGAAAATTTACTTGTTCAGTTGTTCTCCAACCTTCCTTGGACCCTGGTCCATCACTATCAGCCATGGCTGTACATATGTGTGGTATATCAAGGTCTATTATAATATATGGTGCCCAATCATCCTATGAAAAATTATTTTTCTTGAAACTTTTGGGTTGTATGCAAGAAAAACTATGGACGGAATGACTATACACCAGTAAGATAGTGTCATACAATTATCTAGAGATGTCATGGTTTGATGGTAATTTTTTACGCTTCAGAACCCGTAAGGTGGTACAGTATTGCCTACAGTGATGTGGGCTATACAGTGCTTTAAGAGTTTTGGCACTTTTTCAAACTGGAACCATTCTCTTTCAATTCGTCATCTCGTCCTCCCTTCCTTCTGTTTTCTTCATGTTTACTGTCCCTCTTATCTATCACCTTGCCTCTCCCTACTGTTACAAAGTCTTCCAGGCTTAGTACTGTTCCCTTTCTTCCTCTTCAATTCATTTCTATCCCTGAGTTTTCTTGCATACAACTCTTTTGTTATGGGATGATCATATGTTAAATTTTATGCTTTATGAATCTGTGTCCCGTGGGTAGTGAAGGATGGTGTTTTGAGGACTGGTGATGTCCTTCTTCCCTTCAGGTTTTGGCTGGTCGGGACCCCCATCCTTCGTCTCGTCCTCAGGCCCATCCTCCCCCAACATCACCACACTGGAGTTCTTCTCACACTGCTGCCTCACCAATATTCCTTCTTCACCATCACCAGAAACTAGCAGTAACTCTGTCTCTTCCCTCACTGTCTCCAACACCACACTGATCACCACTACCACTGGCTACTACTACTGTGGGGGTGGCCAATACTACTACCACTACCCAGTTTACACTAACCAACAACTATTCTCTACCACTGCTGCCACCAACACCACCACCACCAATACATGTGTTGTTCCTGCTATAGGTGACGGAGACTTGCACACTGGTGATGTGGCCGAGGCTGCTGCTTCTAGACTCATGTCAGAACTTATCAACAACAACACCATTCACCACCACCACCATCACCATCTCAACCTAGAGCACCGTAGTAGCATAACTGAACAAAACACAACAACAGCCACAGGAGATGGGGAGGTGGAAACAGAGAGTGTGTGTGAAGCCACTAGTGACCCTGCATCACCATCTGAAGGGTCTGAGAGTTTGGGTTCACACTCCCAGACTGAGATGGCATCCATCATAGAGCGAGGAGACACAGCCACACCAGACACACACAGTGACACTCAGGAACTGTTGTCGTCTCATGATAATATGCCTCCTCCTCCTCAGACCGACACACTCCTGGCAGTTCCATCTTCCTGCAAGAGTACCTCCTCAGACTGATATTGCTTCTCTTTCTCATTCTTTTGTAATTCTTTATTATATGAATGTTTCTCTTTAAGCATTCCCATCAGAAAGATTTTTCTGCTATTTCTCTTCATTCCTCTAAAAAGAGTGCCATCTTCGATCTTGTTTTTTTTCCATCAGGTATATAGTATTTAACAACAGCTTTTCCATAATCATTTACTGTAAAGATCAATCATGTGTAGCAAAACTGCATACATAATGATTTTGAGAAAACTTCAAATTTCCTTTGGTTTACTTATCTTGCAAAGCTGTAGAAGAAATTGCGGAGATTCTCCAACCTGCAGTGTAAGTAAAGATGGTAAATACAGTAATAATCCTAAGACAATAAAGAAGTAAGATTGCACACAGTATTATTTTTTGTATATATTGGCACTCTAATCATATTTATATATATATTCTATTCCAAAATTGTGTTTATTTAAGCTGTACTGATCTGTGCTAGTGCATGCTTTGTTTTGTAATAATTTTATGTACTATTAGATATGTGTTCTTCTGTTTTGCTCACTAATAATGTTATGGATAATGTGTGCTTTGTGTTTTGTTGCTCACTAACTTTTTAAGTATAATTTTGCTCATTTATGATTTTAACAAATGATTAGATTAAGTCAATATATTCAGGGTAGCTATAAAGTTGGCATCAGGTTACATTAAGTACAGTACAATACAACCATTTTTACTTTACTTCATCATTTATAGAAACATTGTTATATTTCTTAAAGGGATCTTTGATGTAGTTGGTGAATTGGAGGCTACTATGATTATTATTCCTTTAAACCATGCTACATAACATCATCATCTGTTCCAAGTCTTATTTTGTGGTATTGTTTGAAAAATTGATAACTCTCATATTCACCAAAAAAATTCCCAGTCCCTTTAAGATATATGAGCATTGTATCATTAAAGTCCAAAATGCATTATAAGATTTGAAAAGCATTTGCATCTTCTAACATTGTAAATTATTGTGTCTTTTCCTTTAGCATTTCACATAGCACTTTTTAGTTTGATATACTGTATACTGTAATTTCATTTCAGAAAAATGTTTCAAGTGCCAAGAGTATGTTGCACTTAATTCAACCTCAGGATAGATGTTATAATTTTTACAAGAAAGACAACAAATTAGCAGCAATATTCCCGGGAAATTTTAAGCTTCTTTTTATTTTCAGATATCGTTGAAGAGTATGGTGCTCTTGATCCTCAATTAAGATATTATTGATTGACAAGTATTTATTTATCTTCCTGATTGGAGGTTTATTTACTGTGCTTTGCTTGATTGAATTTACACTAATGGATGAAAAATACATGTGGCAACTAGATAATCTGCCCCAGATTCTGTACTTGGTGAAGAAAGGCTTACTATCTCAATGAGTCTCCCACTCGCAGATAAAAAAAAAAAACTCTGGAAATGTTGACTATAGATTCAGGCACTACCATTCTACCACATAATCAGAGTTTTCAGATGTGATCCCCAAGTGGGAGACTTGTTGAGGTTTATATTTCACACGTTATTTGTGTGTGTTTATATGGAAGGCTTACCATAACTAAATTAGTGATTGGTGGATATCTTGTCTTGTAGCAAATGCACCAATCACAATTACTGTTGTATATTACCTTATCACATAAAGTAACCAGTGTTTGGTATACGTTTAAGAATGAGACCTATGATGGATCAAATGGAATATAAGTACTGTACCCTCATAAATCAATGTTAGGTAGTTAAAGCAATTCAAAACTCATAAATGTGTGAGTGTGTCCTTGGTAGAACATTAAATCAGTTCATACAGTGTTTCAAAATGTAGGTCCTATGCAAGTACGGTATTGTAAAGTCTTTGGAGTATGGTAGGTAATGAAGTTGATTGGTGAGAGGCCTCAATGGTGCTACTAGTACTGTATTGTGCCAGTTGTCATCATTGCCTAAACCCATCACTTTTATTGTATACATGTACACAAATGTAGTGATAACAAAATTGATGATGCTGTACTTTGAAAATCTTAACAAAGTCAGAATGCCAAGTTGTTGATGGATATACCCTAATATTCTTGTACAGTACTCTAAAGGAATTTCAATAATAATAAGAGAAGGGTATAATATTAGTACTAAATATATGAGGTTTCAGAATGTACTGCTGTGATATTATGACTTGTGTTTGTTTTGGAAATAATGAATTGATGAAATGAAAGTGTTTCTTTTTCTATCCCACAGCTTAGATCACTTGTTAATTGTTATACATTGATTATTACAACACCCTACAGACCATACAGAACAGAGCCCTAAAGACAATCACAGGCTGCACAGCTACCACACCTACAGACCACCTACACTATGAAACCAAAGTCCTCAAAATCAAGGATCATCTTGACATGAGAAGCACACAAACACTTGCTGCAGCCTCCACAAACCCACAACATCCACTACACTACATGGCACAACACACACACATGCCAAGGAACATCAAAACAACATCTAGTACACGATACCACACACAAATTCTATCATCTCTTACACCCTGCCCACCCCAAACCAATCTCCAAAAACACATCCATACTCAAATCACTCATCAGTCCATCCAAACACTCAAAAACAACACACAGCTGCATGCATGACCTCCTGACATCCATCCAACTGAATCCTCCCTTCCCCGTGAGGACAGAGTCCACCTGACCAGGCTTAGATGTGGCCACCACCCGGCCCTTCTGACATATCAGAAGAGGCTGGATGGAGCCATTTTGCGGATGACTGTCCAGGATGCAACACAGCACCCATACTATTAAACACATTATTGAAGACTGCAATACACACAACCACACTCGCCAACAACACAACATACATTCTCTGAGGGCACTGTGGGAAAGCCCGGTTCAGGCCATGGCCTTCCTCAGGAGCTCGGGGCTGCTCGGCCAGACAGCTTGAGGAACTTCAACAACAACAACAACAACAACTGGCAGAGCTCATGTAAATATGTACTCCCAATATTTTGGAAACAAAAGAACAGCAGCAGACAATAGGCCCTTTATATTATAACACTACTATATTTATCCCTTCTCATTTAACACTGATCCAGCAGATCACTTAGTCCATATAGTAATAACAGAAGCCAGGGAATACATTAGGTGGTGTTCTGCAGGGAACCGAGTGTATATGTACATGGTGTAAACATGGTAATTATTCATGTTAAAGCAAAGGTATACTGTATTAGTGTATTTAGGGTTAACAAAGCTTAGAATATACCATCATTCATACTGTCATAATAAGCCATCACTAACCTTTCATATGCCACTGTGAGTCATTACTACTGTGGTCTGGCAGGGGAAAGGAAACGACCCACAACTTTTCTCTCTTCCTCATTTGTGGCCATCACTCTCCTTCCATTCCTGTAATATGTAGTACATTTTTAATTATATGCAGTAAGTGAAAATTCACCTGTTACCAACCTTTCAATACAAACTAAATCTAATTGTACATGCTTAAAGTCCTAAAATCCCAGCCCTTGTATATTGTAATCCAGTCTAATTTATACTACATTGCAAGGTGATTACAGTAATTTGAAAACCATTTACATGTAACGTACAGCATAGATTCATTCCTGAATTAAAATATTATCCTTAGAATGGAAAAAAAATCATACATAATAATATAACAAGCTTCCATTAATCCTATAAACATACTTTCAGTAGACTACATACACTCATACAGTATTGGTTGATAGTTCTCGATTATAAAAGTGCAAAACTTCCCAACAGAATCATGGCCATGGAATTTGTTGATTGGTGTGTGGGTATGATTGCAGGATTGTACAAATGATTGAAAATGATTGAAGAAGGTCTAACATGGTTTGATATTTTACCGTCAATCATGAGTGATGGTGTGTGGCAATGATTGGGCAAACACGTCAGTCACCGAGTCTCTCATCATCACCAGCAATGGCACATACACGAGATTGATTGATCGATTGATATTATGCGTCACAACAGCAATGTCATATAGCGCCAGAAGAAGGTAATAGATAGATGAGACAGCAAACAGAGAGAAAATGAGTACACATAACACGGGAATTCTGGCGGGAATTTATTGAACTGTACCGAGGTTTTCCAGCATTGTGGATGATCAAAAGTGATGAATACAAAATCTGTTCCTGTAGAAGGTTGTCATAGGTGAATGCATGCCTTTTCTTAATGACCCTGTGATTGTGTATGAAAATTGAAGGCTTACGATTTCTCCTGACCATGCCACGAAACAAGCTCCTTCCATATAGGTGGTTTTGTGGCAATATTTGAAGGACTCGTGTATCCCCATTTTTCTGACTACAGTACATCACAGGGTCCTAAGCCAATCCTTCATCCACATCTTTCTTTTTCCTATTCTTATTTGGTTCCAAGTTCTCTAGCCTAGGCAAATATAGTACATGAAGCCTCCCTACTCATCTTGACTGGATGGGCTGTATGCAAGAACATCTGTGGTATTGACGATGGCTATTACACCCCGTAAGGGAAGTATTGCCTGTGGGGATGTCGGCAGTACTTCAAGGGTTTGGGCGTCCCTTCGGCCCCAGCTAATCCTTTTCAGTTCTTCAAGTATCCCTCCATTCTTTTTCTTTCCGTTGTCCTTGTAGTCCCACCTCTCTATCACCCCCTTCCACTGGTGAGGGCTGGTTCTATCCAGAAATGAGGAATTTGGCATCCTCTACCACACCCTGGCCTGGGCCAGTAAAGAAGTTGTCCCTGTATGCCATAGAATTCTAACTTGTGTAGTAATCTTTGGTGAGGGACTTTGTCAAAGGCTTTGGCAAAGTCTAATACTATGGCGTCAACTTGTCTAATGTTTATGTCATTGAGGGACTGCAAGATGTCATGAGTAGTTACCAGTAGCTGCGTCACACATTAAACCCTATTATACCCCAATATATACATCATATTATTATATCATTATTATATTATACCAAGGATATATTACGTGTGGGGTAGGATGAGGTGAAGGTGTTTTAAAGTGTATAAATGGCCATAATTCCATTCACCATGCTGTAGTCACGCCTTCTTTCCTATGTAAAGTTGTAAACAAATATGGCGGACCTTCAGTGTTGCCAGGTCTGGAATTGAATAGATAAGTGTTGCCAGGTCTGGATTTTTATAATGTAGATAAATGTGCCGATTTCACAGTAGTTTGCAAGCTGTACCATATTATTTTATTATATATAAAGAAAGAAACAGAACTGTGTAAATGACTCATAAGTGAATTGTTTGATGAATTTGATGACTATCGTAATAATGGAACTGCCTGTGGATATGGATACTGAGTTTGTTGGATATAATTAATCAAACTGACATGTGTGCTGCTTGGGGAGGATCATAACCAACCAAAGCCACGGTGGAATAGGCCCAATAATCCCTTGTTTTAATATCAGAATTTTCTAATTTATCTCAAGTTCAGTATCAGAATTTCCCTTTTTAATTCAACATCAGGATTTCCCACTTTGCCTCAATAATTCCCTGTTTACTCATGAACAATCTCTATATAATTTCCCTGTCCGACTTCAAAATTTCCTAAAAGATAAATTTCCCTGCTCCTGCTACTGCGAAATTCTTCATCATCACTTATCTGTCAAACGACGTCATGATGTTGTGGTTTTTGGTCTTTCTAACGGCTCCCATGGTGATTTATTATTATTATTATTATTATTATTATTATCATCAATCATCAATCAATGTATATTAAAAATTGCAACCTTTCCAAACTTTCAAAAACGCTCATTTTTTCAATATCATTTTTTTTCAATTTTTAACGATTCCAAGATAAAATGTTTCATCTTCACTATTCCCCAGAGATACAAGAGGGTATATAATAGGTGGTTCAGAATACCTCGTGTGGTGTGTGTGTGTGTGTGTGTTTGTGTGGCATAAAACTGTATCGTGGTGCTGTAAGGGTGTCGAAAATATTTTGTTATGGCCTGTACACTGTGTAAAGATAAATAGACCTAAGTTGTAGGTAGGTAGACAGGTAGTATATATATGATGGGAAAGTAAATATAGGTAGATGTGTATTTTTATAGACAAAATAAAAAGTACATTGACTGACTGGTTTTGGGAATAATTCATACTATATTGTTAGACAAGAACCTAGTATAAAAATATATCATGCTTATGTAGATGTTTGTTATGGTCTGTAAAGTTGACGACAAAAGTCCTGTCAACACATCTGCCAAGACAAGAAGGTCTATTGTAGTATGGAAATATAAGCTTCTCAGGCTCGTAAACTGAAAAACCAACACACTGTCTTAATTTTCCCCCTCGATATTGTAATAATTCTGTAAAGTGAATATGTTTGTTCCAGGGTTCGCCTTTTTAAAGACTGATTCCTCACTTTAAAGACTGATTCCTCACTTTAAAGACACAAAACAAGCTTCTTTCATGTAGGTGGTGTTTCGTGGCAATATTTGAAGACCTCATTCTCCTCCAATTTTCTGACTAACATCACCACCAGGGTCCCTTAAAAAAAAACAGCTGAGTGGACCGACTGACACGACACGACATTTGCTATGGACTGTAAGTATCTTATTGACATTGGGTCTAGTAGTGGTTTTATCGCATGTTCGATATTCTGTGTTACGTGTTCAAATCTTCCCTCGAACCGATATCAGCAAACATGTAACTCTTGTTTTGGCAATCCTTATACTAACTGAGCTTGTTTGATTTCTTTATGCAGGAATCACGGTTTTCTGTCTTTGGTGTGCATATTGAAGTGTGTGTGTGTGTGTGTGTGTATGTGTGTGTGTGTTGTGGTGGTGAGGGGTAAGATGATGGTGGTGTGTAATGGTGATGATTTATAGTGTGAGACGGTGGTGAGACGGTGGTGATGGTGGTGGTGTGGTGTGTGTGGGATGGTGTGTGGTGTGTGATGGTGGTGGTGGTGATGAGGGGTAAAATATAATAGTGATGGTGATGATAGTGATCGTAGTGGTAGTGGTGATGAAAGGTAAGATTGTAATATTAAGTGGTGATGTATGAAGTGACTGGCGGTGGTGGCGGTGATGATGGTTTTGGTGGTGATGATGGTTATAATAGTGTACACCATAAGGCAAGTACTGTAGGCTACAATAATAAGATAACACACAGGTAAACAAAACAGACTACCTGCCTAAAAGCCGGCATAGAACAAATAAGCAGTAGGACTCACAAGGTACCCATGTAAAAGCCGGCATAGAATAAATAATAAACCTATTCAAATGGCACAGTAAAAGTAGATAGGAAAAGTGACCATGACTCAGATTACACAAGACCACGTGGGTTATCCTACCACATGGCAAGAAGACAAAATGGTCATTCCTTATCTTGTTGTTCTCTGTCCAAACCCAGCCTACTCGTTCATAGGAGTAGGGAAGAGTAAATAAGAGTAAGAGAGAGAGAGAGTAAGAGAGTAAGAAGATAGGAGAAGGAAAAGTAGGTGGAGCTATATGAATTAGACCATCCTCTTTTTCCTTCTGTGAATAAGGCAATAATTACTCTAGAGATGTCTGTCAACTTGAGCTGAAATTGTATATAAGCAGTGAAGTTTAACTAATAGGTAGGATACTTAAAACTTACTCCCTAGGGCTATTATATAATTGTCTCACCAAGAGAGACACACTACTATATCAGACAGAAGCACATCAATATAATTCCCTGTGTGCATGTGTGTGTATAGATATAAGTGTAAATAAATTAAGACTCAATTCCCTTAGAAAACACCCACGTCTACGCTACCTAATAACAAACAACACTACTACAAGATTATCAAACAAGTACGTTACCAGTTCTGTCCAGAGTTCAAGCCTACATGACTGGTACAATGGTGTGATGGTGTTCAAACTATTGGTGATGGTGTGTGGTGATGATCGTGATAGTGGTGTTAGTGGTGGTGAGTCAGTAGTGTGGTGGTGATTACTCTCCTCTTCACACCACCAGCATTTCCTTCCTTCTTCTCTTTCCATCACCACCACTCCCTCCCCTCCCTCCCACACATCACCACCACCACTCCCTACCTCACATTACCACCACTCCCTCCCTCCCTCCCACACACACACAGACCATCTCTCCATCCCTCCCTTACACACACACACACACACACACATAGACACACACCCCATCATATCTCCCTGCCACTCACTACATAAGGCACATACACACCGTCCTATCACTTAGTCGGTCACCTGCCTCCACCCAGAGCAGGTGTGTGTCTAAAACTCTAAAGCATCACTCCTTTCACTCACCTACACCAACATCCACTCCTTTCACTCACATACACCTGCTGATTTTATTATTATTATTTTTTCGAGTAGGCAATATATTTTACATTGGGTTCATTTTTTTTTCATGTGTTTAATTCACTCTTCATTCCTTATATTTAATTTACTTTATTATTATTACTATTATTATTGTTATTATTGTGATCACTATTATTATTATTATTACTATTATTATTGTTATTATTGTTATCACTATTATTATTATTATTATATTTGTTATTGTTGTTATTAATATATACTGCTTCCCGTCTAACCAACACCCTTATTAGAGCAAGTAAAAAGAAAAACACATATCATACACGAGGTCAAATTGGAAGGTTTATGATTTCTCCAAACTATTCCAAGAAACAGAATACTTTAATTAGTGCAATCTTTTGGTCTGTTTCTTAGCATACTTTGGAGGAATACACACACACCTTGATAATACTGTCCTTTTTTTATTCGATCGATGCTATGGGGGACTAACACCAAATGAATTAAGGAAGGAAAGGAGAAGAGAAGAGAGTATGTGGTTGGAGTTAAGAATATAAGTTGTATAATTGACTGTTGTGGTTTAAGGGAATTATTTAATTATTTTGGGTGAGTTGAAGGACTATAGATTCCTCCATACTGAGCCAGGAAACACAATACCACCATGAATACGTACCACAGGTTGTCTGTTTCGTAGCATAGTTTGGAGGGCCAAGTTAGACTCCAATTCAACACCAAACTTCATTCAACTGTCTCACTTTTCCTATTGTATTTTATTTGGTGCTTGCTTGCTGTCCAATCTTTCTCTCTCTCATCTTCAACTTTATGGGACCCTGTGATGTAGTCGGATAATTGGAGATAAATGAGTTCTTCATATATTGCCACGAAACTACACCTATATGGAAGGAGCTTGTTTTATGGCATGGTCAGGAGGAATCAGAAGCCTCCTATTTTCATACACCATCACAGGGTCTTTAACCAACCCAAAATAAATTCTACCCTATAACTTATATGTCACATAGATAGAGAAAACTAAAACGATTTGAGATGTGTTACTTTATAAGGTCATAGAATCAACGTGTGTCAAGTTAAGGTCATAAAATCAAAGTGTGTAAATTTAAGTTATAGAATCAAAACGTGTCAATCTAAGTCATAAAATGAAGGAGTGTAAATTTAAGTTATAGAATCAAAACGTGTCAATCTAAGTCATATAAATTAAGGTGTGTTAAGTTAAGGTCATTCAATCAAATTATGTTAGTTTTGAGAGGCGAAGGGAGGAAGGATGAGGGCCCCCTAGAGTTGTAACCAAATCAAAACGACCCCATAACTTTTCTACCACAGGGGGGGACGGTCAAGTAATCGAGGTGTTAACATGAGAAGTGAAGGGAAGGAAGAATGAGCTAGGGACCCCGATAATGTAACCCAAACAAAACGACCCCCTTCATTAATCTGTCACAGGGGAAAGACAACAGAATCAAAGTGCATCAGTTCCAACCAAAACAAAACAACCCTTAACATATCTGTCACATTGAAACGGCCAACAAATAAAAGTGTATCAGTTTGTGAGGCAAGGGAGGGGAAAAATGAGGGTTCCCCGACGTTGCAGTCAAAACAAATCGACCCCTTAACTTTATTTGTCACAGTGGAACGACCAACGGATCGAGGTGTGTCAGTCAGTGTGTGAGACGAGGGGGAGGTAGGCAGGAAGATGGCCCCCCCCCCACCCCACCCCGAAGTCACTGCTGTAATCA
>JAWZYT010001231.1:0-17500 GCA_034508575.1 Petrolisthes manimaculis | reverse complement strand
ATTATTTTTTTTTTTTTGGTACATTGGAGTGCCTTGATTCCTCCAAAGTATGCTAGGAAACAGGACCAAAAGAGCAAACATAATAGTGTACTGCATGTTGCTTGGAATAGTTTGGAGGATACAGTTGCTCCAGGTTCACCAATTAACGAGAATATATATGATTGATGATTATGTTATGACACCTTCCCTTTCCTTGTCAACAACAGCTGTGTGGCTCATAGAGGAAAACCTTAATGCACTCGGTATAAACAACATTACAAGAACTCCAGTGGGTGAAGAAAGGTAGGTATAAAGAGTAGCAAGTAATATAGGTGTGTGTAAATGGTGATAGGTGGGTGTAGATGGTGATAGATGAGTGTAGATGGTGATAGGTGGGTGTACATGGTGATAGGGTGAGTGTACATGGTGATAGGTGAGTGTAGATGGTGATAGGGTGAGTGTAGATGGTGATAGGGTGAGTGTAGATGGTGATAGGTGAGTGTAGATGGTGATAGGTGGGTGTACATGGTGATAGGTGGGTGTAGATGGTGATAGGTGGGTATACATGGTGATAGGTGGGTGTAAACAATAACAGATGGGTGTAAATTTATACTAAGGAGTAACAAGGAATATTTAATTAAGTGTCCAGTCACGTACGTATATTGATTTTGTGACTAAACGGTGATGATGTTATTACAGATAAAAAATATAAACACGCACTCTCTCTTTTTCTCACACATACAGTACATCCTCTCTCTCTCACTCTCTCTCCCTCACACTCATTCCTTTCCTCCCTCCCACACACTCATTCTATCCTTCCTTCCTACCTCCCTGACACTCATTCCTTCCTTCCTTCCCTCCCTCCCTCACACTCATTCCATCTTTCCTTCCCTCACAGCCAGGATTGGAACGTAACACTGAGGGTGGCAGTGGAGGAGTGGGTGCCACACGTGAGGGTAACTGAGAGACGTGATGGCACCTTGAATATACAGGGTCCCATGGCTAAACTACTCGATGCCCTCGCTACCTATCTCAACTTCAGGTGAGAGAGAAAGAGAGAGAGAGAGAGAGAGATAGAGAGAGAGAGAGAAAGAGAGAGAGACAGAGAGAGAGACAGAGAGAGAGAGAGAGAGAGAGAAAGAGAGAGAGAGAGAAAGAGAGAGAGAGAGTCTTTCGATTTCTCCTGATTATACCACGAAACAAGCTCCTTCCATATAGATGCTGGTTCGTGGCAATATTTGAAAAGACTCATTTATCTCCAATTTTTCAACCTCATCACGGGATCCCTTAAGGTCAAACACCCATTTGTATCATTGGTTAAAGTAACCTACCAAAACTTTAAAATGGAAAATAATCGAGTGAAACAGAAACGTAGAAGAAGGATAAAAAGTTAGTGGCGTTTTAAGAAGTAAATGTGTGTCTACCCAACTTAATTAACTTTTGTGTATGTGGATATTTGTAAACGTGTGTGTATGTGTGTTCATCTTCAGATACACACTAGTACGACCACCTGACGGGGCGTGGGGAGCTCCTAGTGCTGATGGCAACTGGAACGGTATGATCGGGATGGTCAAACGAAACGTAAGTCCATCAACCATTATATAAAAATATTTGATGATATGGAAACTTCATAATGAGGATGATAATGACGATGATAATACTGTACTAATAATAATAATGATGCCTGACTATAATAATAATAATAAAACTTGACTATAGTGATAATAATATAAGTGTTCTGACAGGAGGCCGACATAGCGTTGGGTCCATTTGGTCTGACAGCGACTCGTGCCAAGGTGGTCCACTTCTCCCAACCCATCATGATTGACTACTACCGCATCCTGGTGAAGAGAGGCCGCCCTAAGGCCAACCCCTGGGGCTTCCTCTTCCCTCTGGCGCCCTACGTGTGGCTGGGACTCGGCTTCACCTTCAGTCTGTCCTGTGTGGCCCTCATCTTCTCCTCACTCGCTTCCAATGACCCAAGGACCACCAGTAAAGTCAAGATCGTCCTCATGAGCTGTTGGGACCAGTTTGCAGTGCTCATGAACCAGAGTATGTGTGTGTGTGTTTTGTTGCTGTGTGTGTGTGTGTGTGTATGAGTGTGTTTTCCAATTCACAGTTAATATGAACTAGAGTATGTGTGTGTGTTTATGTGTTGTGGTTCGGTCCAAGGGCTTCCATAGATTAAAAAATATTATCATCTTCCACTTCACATCTATTTTTTTTTTTTTTTTCTTCTATCACTTGTTTTACAATTTCTCCATTTTTATCTTGATACATTATTTCTTTCACCTGTCCACTCCAGCCACCAGCACTGATGTTCTTCCACTTAATTTTCAATTCCCCCGTCCCTAACAACATTTTTCCCTCCATGTGTCCAGCGGTGGATCAGGTGCCTGAGGGTTGGACGTCGAGGGTGGTGATTGGCCTGTGGTTGATGGCAGTCATGGTTATTCTGAGGAGCTACTCTGGTGCTCTCACCTCCCTTCTCGCCGTCAGGAACATTCCCATCCGTGTCAACTCCCTCAGGGACCTGGTCGATGCCAAGGAGTACAATCTCATCTTTGAGGCCTCCACTGCACTCAGCGCTTACATGCAGGTCAGTGATGTTTGTGGTGTGGTGGTGGTGTTTGTGGTGTGGTGGTATACACAAACTTGCCAAACAAAAATACTAACAGCCTCAAAATCTCTCTGATATTGTACAAGTTTAGAAATGAGTAGGTATGAAGAATCCTGCATCAATAACTGTACTGTACATAAAATACAGTACTGTAGCACCAACACAACCCTAATTCTACTCTTTCTTCCTTCCTTTTGGCCTGACTTTCCGATATCCGAGGTACCCGCAGGAGGCCAAGGGTAATATTTATGCCGAGCTGGAACAGGCTAATCGAGATGGTCGCTCTCAGTTCCGTAAACCCTATGAACTCTTCCTGGATGCGTACACTGTGGTGCGGACAGAGGACTATGCTTTGCTGGTGGAGGAGACGACTGTGAGGAAGGTCATGTCCGATGACTTCTCCAAACAAGGTGATGAGTATCCTTCTAATTTTATTGTACAGTACGGTACTTGACCTCAATGCTAACTCCTCCAAACTACTGTACTCGTGTGTCAGAAGAGAGAATGCCTACGTATGAGAGTATAGGGGACAAGGACCCATCTAATTTCATCATACAGTACCGTACTTTCCCTCATTACCGACTCCTCCAAAATATGTCTGGAAACAAAATCCCTACCTTATGTATGAGAGTATGGGATGTATTTTATCTCAAGAGCTTGGCAGGCTCAGTAAGCTACATTTTGCCTATAATAGGTTTTCTCTTCTTAAAGATCTTATATTGGCAGATGAGTTAGTTTAATTAAATTAAAAAAATTCTTAATATAATTACATTTACAAGTTTGTATTTACCTTTTCCCAGGCAGGTGTGACTACTTCATGGCTAGAGAGACGTACTTCCCTCTCATCTTCTGCATGATTGGACGCTTTGGGCTTCACCTCATGCCATTCATCAATTTCAAGTATGTGTACACAGCATAGAACTGGACACTGGGTTTTTTCCCCGCTGACACACAGAAATATAACATTGTCTTATCGTCCAATTATCGTCACATTACTATAAACACATGCAGGATACAGTCTGTGGTGGAACATGACCTATACAGTACATGGCTGGGAGAGGAGCTGACCAATATGACCGCCTGTCTCCGCGCCCCCACCTCCATCACTGTCAATGAACCCTACAACATGCGTGGAATCTGGGTAAGTGTAAATATAACATGGATTCCAGGTAATTACTGCAAGCATCATGGTATTTCACACTGTCCCAATCAAGTTTTCTATTCCTTGTACCCTGTTTCTCCTTCTTCCTCCTCCTCATTATCATCATCGATCGTTTGGTCTTGTAATTAATAGAGAATCGGAGTTTCTAGCTTACTGATAAACCAGCTGATGTTCCAAAAATTAGCCATAACCTTGTAATCTCACACCATTTACTGTTTGCAGGGAGTATTCATCCTGCTGACTGGTGGTTTGATCATGTCTCTCGTGGCATTTGGGTGTGAGGTGGGTGTGTCCTGGGGTCGCATTTATGCCGCCAACCAACAGGAACTACAACAGAGCAAAGTCACTCCAGTTCGGCCATCCTCTACTGCCTCCATGTGGTTCTAGCTTTGGACCATATTCCAGAACAGTCATCCATTATCCACATCGCATATCGTACATTGAAACAGTGTGCTTGCGTGTGTTGGTATTCTTGATATTTTACAAGGGTTGGTTTCATCATTACAGTATTTATAACTAGTCATTATATTATGGGAGCTTAACTAATACAATGGCAAAACTGCAGGCATCTCTACAGTCATTACAGTATAATGAAAATTTATATGTTCCTACATTCTCTTCCAACTATATGTATATAAATGTGTGATACTATTAACTGCATTAATTTATACGTATAAGAAATCTTATCTGTAAATTTAATCTGTATTTGAAGAATGGGAAAATATTTTCATACAACAGGAGATTGGAAATATAAGTGTTCTGTCATCCATTTTTGTTCTGCAATTATAGTCTCTGCTTTTCTGATTCTTGACCCCAATGTATCAATTACAGTACAGTGCTCACATATTATGGTCCCCCTCTTTTCACTGATCATACGGTGTACAGTAAACACAGCACTGCTCAGATCCATTGTAAAGTGGGGGCAGAGTAAAGGTATTGTCAGTGCAATAAAAAAAAATGTAGAACTTGTAGCAGTATAACAATGATATACGATATAGTAATGTTATTATCATAGCATATACAGTAGTTTTCAATAAAGGCTCATCATCAAATCATAGTTTAATATACACAAATCCACTAGATATTACAGTACATGTATATCAATTTTTCAAGAAATTGATACACAACCTAGGCTGGTCTACCAGTGTTATCATCCCCATTTGGAAGAGTTTTGTAAACAGCTTGAAAAATGGTAAAGAAAAAGTGAAATTCTATTCAATGGGGTATAGAGGACTAGGGTGAGGATAGACAGTGGGAAGTGAAGGAAAAAACCCTCTAATGTAATGAACATAATGATAAGGAAACCTACAGAAAAAAAAAACATACAGTATAGTAAATACTGTAATCAAACAAACAGTAAAGACGGTTGTAAACTCTATACAGTATGGAACAGACGTTATGTAGAAAGTTAATCGGTAAATAAGTTATCCCTTTTAGGTATGAGAGGTGAGGGTAGGGGGAAGTTCTATACCAACAGCATCCAGGAGGTGGGTGAGGGAGGTCAGGAATGCAGGGGAAGGGGTCAGGTTCTCAGATAACATGGCCCGGTAGAGATCCAGTGCTTTGCTTCCTCCTTCCTCACCCCCTCTGGTAACTGTTGACAAGAGAGAAAAGAATATTGCTAAAATAATTCTGAAGAGGATTGAAAGAGTAATAAAGAAAGGCTACAGAGTATATGAGAAGTACTGAGGGAGACACACTGTTTGGCTTCAACTCAGTAAATTCCATCCAAAGTGTGATAAGAGTTATTTACGAATATCTCATTATCCACTTTGACAGCCAGAACAAAAGAGTACAAGGTGACGGCCGCAATATGAAGGGGTTGTGATATTTGAGTTCTGAGTGACTGAGAACTATCTGTAATCAACAAAAGTAAGAAGAACATTAAGAAAGTAACACTCACCATACACGTTCAGAAGCGCTGAGTACATGTTGCACCGGATGGAGGCAAAGGAGGCGTGCCCTGGTTGATATATACTAAGGAGGTGAAGTAAGGCATCCTCTCGTCCAGCCTTACCATACAGACCACACATCTTTACAACCTGTGCACAGTCTATCTCCTTCCCTAGGTTCTGAAAGGTAAGGACACAGATACATGTTTAGACTCTATTCTGCCTTTTAACAACTAATAACTACTTTACAACATACAGTACATATTTATTCATATATTAATCTCCAGTACTGATATTCTATCTACAAATGCATACTGTTACTAAAAAAAAACATACAAATGCTAAAATGGAAGGTTGTTTGTTGAAGATAAAACAATAATTTGGTCATCTCTACAGGTAACAAATATAGAAAGAAAAACATACACAAAAACACACATGTCTCACACCTGTAACACTTGGCCAGCTGCTGTGGGTTGTCCAGATTCCAGACAGGCAAAGAAGAGGTCGTGTCTGGCTTGGACGTCACCATAGCAACTTGTAATGAGGCTCACCAGACGGCTGATAGGGTCGTTGTTGTTGCTGCCGTCACCAACGGTACTGTATTGCAAGATAGATTAGGCTAGACAAGATTCAGACTGCAGTATTGTACATAAAATATAACTGTCCATTATCTGCAATTCTCTGCATTTTTTTATTCCCATAAATTCTAAGAAAGTAAACTTGATGTACTACAAGCGATGACCAGATTCACAGGTTGAGGTAAAACAAAAACCAAATTGGGCTCAATCATCATAGGATACACCATGAGAGGTTTCTAAACCTTAAAGGTGTGGTGAGAGATTTTACCTTTTCCATTACTGTAAATGCCATTACATATATTTTGTCAAAGAAAGCACCCCATGTATCTACAAACTGATAAAACCACTTCAAAGAAAGCCGTTTATATGCTACACAGTTTCCTTAGACTAATGCCTGATGATTGAAAGTCTCAGTAAGCAAACTATATTATAGAACTGTAAATTAGGGACTCTTACTTGATACAGGTGAGAACAGATACATCCAAGCCTCTGTCAGTGTAGTCTTTGAGAAGAGCAATGAGAACTTGCATCCTCTTGGGTAGAAGTTTGTAGTCCTGGAAGATCTGTTCAGCTACATCCACTACTCCAGCCAAGTCACCACTGAAGGCAAAAGGTTTACAAATATAAAAACATCCAATAATATAAAGCTTCCTATTAAATTCCAAAATTTCTGTCATTTCTCTAAAAATAATAAACTGTCATAGCATGATATTTACCGTAATGTATCAAATTGTCAGCCACATAGGCCTATACATATTTCCATAACAGTATAACTAGGAATGACAAAAAAAGAGACCGAGCCGACCTGTTCATCTTGCACTGCAGCAAAGGTACAACAGTGAAGTTTTCTGGTTGTATCCACCCGGCTCCCATCATCTCCTCAAACAGCTCCCGGGTGAGGTTAAAGTCACATTTGTCTGCTGCTATGTCTAGAAGCTTCCTGCAGTCTGCCTTTATCTTCTTTAACTCTTCTTCTCTTACTTCTTGACAGCCCAATGACAAGAATTCTTTAAGGATCTTTAATGCCACTGTGGAAGGATACCAGGAACTTACTGTAAGGAGTGCTCTTGTAATATCCATATTGGTAATGGAAACGTGCTCCATATCTAATATAATAAAATAATAGTGTATGTTTGTGTGTGGGTGTGTTTATACTGCATAATGCCATTAACCATACTGTACAGTGAACTCACTAAACTATAAAACATAAATTCAGAGAACTCAGGCATGAGTCAAGTAAACACATACCAGTATTATCCTGCAAAGCCACAATACCAATGCTGCTGATTATCACCACACTTACCTAAGCCTCTTCCTCCTTCAACAAGTAGTGTACACAGGTTGACCGTAGTGTCGGCTGTACTCGTGTGTGATAATTGTTCCGGCTGCCCTCTGGTGGAGTGGAAATAGAGCACTGCATCCACATTCTTGTTCTTGATGAAGGCCCTAACGACATCCCTCATCACTCTCACACTCGGCTCCAGTCCCTCAGCCTTTGCTTTCTGCACACCAAATCAAGCAATCTTATATCATACTTAATGTAAATTACTATACAGACAAATATTCCATACATTTCAGTACAGTATTTGTTCTGAACAAGATGTCTGTCTGTCTGGAAAGTTGAGTTGGAAAGATACATAATGTACAATACATATAGTCTTCAAAGCATAATAATTATAATCCTGATATGTACAGTAAGGTACATTATAAGATATCAAACACTTTTGTACAGACTCTTATCAAATATTCTATCCCACCTGCTTATTCCTATCTTTGAAAATGAAGCTAAATCTATGACAGTGTACCAGTATACATTCACACTGACTCATGCAAACATGACCTCAAAAATGTTCGCTAAATACTTCAAATAATTCTAATTCCTCTAACCTTCAAGAGTGCCAAAACAGTATTGAAGTCATTCTGTGAAGCATGGAGGAGGAGCATGATCCAGAGAGCCCCTTGTAGTTGCTGTCCATTGACCACAAATTCCAACAGCTTATCATCATCAGTCCCGGTCGTTTCATGTTCCTGAAGTAACAATCGTCACGGTTATGTTAGTTACATAATAAGAGGAGATACAGTTTCTATAAAAGGTCTCTGTTCTATTTTTACTGAAGATATTTACATAGTCAGAAAGGACAAAACAGTTATACATTGCTAACTCGAAAAATCATCTGTTCACGGTAATTCAAAATTTGTGCTTCACTGAACATAAAGCAACAGAACAATGGCCGGAAATTATAGCAATAATTTTGTTAATTTTCACTCATTGGACCCTATATAATTATGAAAAAAAAAAAAAAAACAATGATTGTACAGTACCCGGTATCTCTTTTCTAAACACAAAAAGCCTAAAATGTCAAGAAAACTTAAAAACATACTACATACTGACATGACTACTTGTAAATTTTCTGGATTTTTCATTAGTCAATGGTATTGTACTGCCAGGTAATATCTTGCTTAAAAAAAATAATTACTATACTGTACTTATAATTACCGTAAAATATATTTGGGATTCATGACAAAATTTTTCTATGAACGTTTAAAAACCTGACTGAACTACTGTATATGGTACTAAATATTTACCTCGGTACTGGTAATTCAAGACTGTAATAACGATAACAATATTATACTTACACTAGATGAGACCCTTTCTGACCCACTTGATGACTGACTGACATTCTTACAGAGATGTAATGATCTTGATGAACACCTGTAATAAATAAAACCACTATTACACCCACCTATATTATAGCTACCGGTATGTTATTTACAAATCAATTATTGTAATTTTCTAAATATACAGTATGTTTCACACAGACGATTTATCTCATATGCTTAAAGAATGCAGTTTTGTGATTTTCCAAGACTTTTTCTTAACCGTAGTCTTCTTGCCGATAAATTCCTTATAAGGTACGGCCTCCTTTCTTCATAATTGCATATATTGGTACCAGTAGGCCTAGTTTAATTCCAAGTACCTACTGCATAACATGTAGGGTGTATGAACATCAAAAATTAGGTTAGGTTTAGAAGTCTGCTGCCCATGTCTAGTTTAGATTAGGAAAAATATTCGTCATGGTTGATCTGGTTTCCATTACAAGGACTTGTCATCATTGTTATAAACCAAATTCTAAGCCAACAACAAAAATACAATTGAATAGGAATTGCCCAAAATATATCTTTAAAAAATATATATAGGCCTATATTCCCAAAATGTTATCTCCTCTAAATATTATGGGCAACAATCAATAGAACAAGTAAAAATATGCATGAACATGTATAAAATGTGGGAACAATCCAGGTGGACCTCTTATGGAGAATTACCAATATTAATAGTGAATTACTGGTAAGCTCTTCTTGTGATATAAAAGAGCAGTTTTTTGGCATAATTGAGGTTAGTTTTAATTCAACATGGTAAGTTAGGTCCTGAAGGAAGCCATGGTTCAGGTTAGAGTAAGTAAGGTCAGGTTAGTTCGTCTAGTGATATTATTACATAATGACATTACAGACTTGCAGAAAAAATATCAACATAGAATATCAGATGGAGCTCTATTAGTCAACTTGTTTTTTTAGGTTGTCAACATTACCTGGAGTATTTATGGTTCATACAGCACGATGAGTTAATATCCAACTGTTTATTGCACTGATTCACTCCACAAAACCGTAGTGATCCATTTATACGTTTAATATTAAGCCAAGGTAACCTCCTCCACGACATTGTTTACAAACGTCAAACAGACCGGCTCAGCTGCTGATCTTCACGTTGTCGTCGTCGTGGTCGACATTTACTTACCTTTCTGCAACGGGGCTTTGTTATGAGACATTTATTTGTGTTATCGTCATTCTGCGGCCGTGCCGCAATAGCGCTGCCGCATAGTATGATAACGGCATTAATGGAAGGCAAAAATTGTCTACACAACATCCAACACGAAATCTAACTAGCAATAATGAATTTGTATATTTTTCTACTTGGGATGATTTTTCTCACTGGGAATCATCGACCACATAATATTTATTATGGAAATGTTTGGGTAAAAAGGGTATCGAGGTGAAAGGGCCACAGTAGACCTAAAATAACTTCAACACTCTGGACCCCAAGATAACTATAATCCGATCAAGTAATCAAGCAAGCAGTTAGTATAGGCACTACAAACTAAAGAAATAAAGTAATTCATCATAATGTAGCTCACTGGGCTGTATTTTTATTAACTCCCATCCTAAGCATCCTCTTCTCTCTTTTTGAACCGGCATATATACATCACTGAATTATAATCAATGCATTCTTTTCAACAAATCTCTGAAATAGTCACTAGCAGATCAAAAAAATTATAAGGATAAGATAAAGCCAGTAATTATATCATCAATTCATTTTTACACACACAGAAAAGAAACACAAGACATAAACTTCAAGTATAAATGTTAGTCTTAAGTTGTAATGTACAGTTCAGAGTAGGAGAAAGTGAAACACTGCCTCAGCCACTGCATGTCAACAGTGGATGCAAGTAGAATCATTGATAAGTATAATTAAGATGGTAATAAATCTGTTATGGTGATTTGTTTATCCTCAACACTATAATTATTATCCTTCACGAATCAACACCGTGACACTCAAGAAGTTAGTAGACAATTTGAATACAAGAAAGGTGATTATCCCTCATGGTAATTTGCTTTGGTTTAACTCTATAGCCCACCTCTTACCACCTTTATGACACAGAGAGAAACAGACAATTAGAATATGGTATATGACGGTGATTATCCCTCATGGTGAATTATATTAAGTTTAAACTCTATATCCCTCACTACCTTTATATATGACAGAGAAAGAAGCAGACAGTTCACCTTTATTTTGTTATAGTGTAGAGTGACTGAGGCAAAGTTTCCCCTTCATCTGCTCGGAACTAAACTCTGAGAAGAAGACTAGTTAGTATACAGTGAGATGCCTACCAATATATACACTGGTTTAATTGTTCATCACCAAGGAAATGACTATACTCTGTACATACTAACCTAGCCCCGTAAACCCCGCCCCTTTAGCCAACTAGCCCCAATAAACTCTGCCCCTATAACCCCAATTTACCCCATGGATTCTGCCCCCATAAACTCATCCCTTATAGCCAACTAGTGTAGTCCCATAAACTTCACCCCCATAGCCAATTAATCCCATAAAACCTACCTGTATGGCCAACTTTTCCCACTACATACACACACGTCCTAGCTACATAAATTCAATCCACAAGCTACAGAAAATACAAAGGAGTAAAACTATTTCTCTCACTCTCTCTCTCTCTCTCTCGTCAACAATACAGTTATATACAGTACAGTTTTTTAACCTGGCAAAGATGTACCGGCTCCCTCATGTAATTTCTTGGCCTTATTCGATACTGTAATACAACCCAAGACAACTTACACCAGTAATTTACACAACTACAGGTAGGTACTTGTCTGTAACTTTTAAACACTGGAATGTATTTGAAACGTGTATCTTAGCTCATATATTCCTTAAAAGAAACTGGTGCCTTTTTGCCAGGATTAAAAAAATGCACTTTAGTAAGACTCTATCACTCTACTATTTATGGCAATCAGTTTTGTCTTTACGGCTATCACGAGTGGCCAAGAAGATGCACTAGAAATGGACTCAAAATTGTCTTTGTGATTTGCACGACTAGAAGAGAACATAGAGTGGTAGGTCAGAAAGTTGCTAAAAATGACCACCAGCTATTTCACCTAAAAGTCATCAATGTGTCCAGGGATTTGCTTGGAACTGACATAACACTTTCTTTTCTCATGGTTGATTTTGGAAGGTCAGAAAGTTTGTTAAGGAAAAATCAAAGACCATTGAATATTTTCCATAAAGGTCTTCAAGAGCGTCCAGGGAGTTGCCAGAAACTGCCATAACATTTTCCTTGTTTTTTTTTTTTTTCCATGAAGTGTTCTGGCTCTCCCTTGTGTGTGACTGAATCATTATTATTGCTTCATACAGACACCAAAATTCTTCCTTACTGGGATCATTGCATCTGGGTACATTGGAGCTAGAATGGCTACTGATTCCTTCAAGCAATGCCAGGAAACAGATGACTTCAGTAAACGAGAAAGAGGAGGAGGAGGTCTGTGTTGTAGCATAGCTTGGAGGAATCATCAGCCCTTCATTTAACCAACATGAAAAGACCCCCTTCAAGATTTTCTAGTCTGTGGAGTCAGCAGTTGATTTCTAGACTACAGGATTGATAAAATTGACCACCTAAACTATTCCTTCATACAGGATGTTCAGCAATGGTCTTGTATAATCCCCTTGGTAGTGTGGCCATCAGGAAATGTGGTAGTGGTGGGCTCTTCTTGCCACCACAACCTGCTATGGGACTCTCCCGACTACCACGACAAGCAACGCCAGGCCTAGGACGGTCCATGTGGTCGACAGTTGGCAGCCTGAGGGAATGAGAAAATGTCAGAACAAAGGAAAGATTCAGTTAATAATGAAGGCCAAAAAAGTATTGGAACCATCCTTATATTGAAATTAAATATAAGTATCCATAGGGGGTTCCAATACTTTTTTAGACAGATGTACAATCCCTAAAAACACCACATGTGAAATTAACAAAGAAATACAAATATGGCTCCATAGCTTTTAAGTTGGACAGGTGGTAATAGAGCCTATGTACAGTTTGTATGTCCCTATCTGTACCTGTGGACGCGTATAGATGGTTGAGAGCAGCGCTGGAGGCAGGCTCAAGGAAGATGTTACTGTGGGGAAAGAAAATATGAGACTTACTATAAGCTAAACACATTCAGGGAGAAGAAAACTCATAACGGCAGATTAAAAGATGCTTAAATTTGTCACTATAGGATTTTTTCACCTTGTCAATGTTTATGCCAGTGTGAATTCTTCTCTAAACTTAATGAATGTACACTACACTACAGTAGACAATTTCTGGATAAAGTGCATGAGATATGAAAGCAAAGGAGCTCATTATATACAAATTTATATTAAAAAAAACTTATTGCAACTGTAAAAGCAGGTGGTGTTATTATTATTAATTAAAACCAACATTACAAACTTTAATCATCAGCTTGTTTTCGTTCGGGTACAAAATCGACCTACAAAAAAAAACTTTATTGTGACTATAAAGCAGGTGTTGTTGTTATTCTGCTACCTGTGGGCTGAGGTGGTGTGTCCTCCCACCACTGCATGACAAGACACCCTCGCCACGTTGTTGATGAAGTATGTAGGTGCGTCCCAGGTGATGCCCGCCGTTGACGTCACCCTCCTCCTGTGGTCCTCGTAGTCGGAGAAGTGTTGGATGTCCCCCGCCCGAACCTGCCCAAGAAGAATATATATACAGACAGAGTTCATCATGCAGTATCTTAAAATTCCCATATATGTGTGTGTACTGAGTTGTTATATGTATCTTTTTTTTTTATCATCATCATTTATCAGTACCCATTATTTTCCTCTCTATCTGGATGTTTCTTTGTTTAGGTACTGAGTTCTTATATGTATCTTTTTTTTTATCATCATTAAAATTTTATCAGTACCGGTACCCATTATTTTCCTCTCTATCTGGATGTTTATTTGTTTAGGTTAGGTAAGGTAAGGTTATAGAGGATAGGTATGTACAGTCATGAGCACTAACTTACCGGGACCCCATTGATCTCCCAGTTGAGGTGTGCCCGGGGTTTGGCAGAGGAGGCGGTACAGTTGACCTGAACTTTCTCCCCGGTGTGGTAGGTGGGCGGGTGTCCGTAAGAGAGGGGGGTAAGGATCTCAACACTGGAGGGAGGTACTGTGGGTTGAGGGATAAAGAATGATTGATTAGTGGACGTAGGATGAGTGGGGAGAGAAGGTGATAAAATGTGATAGAGAGGTGGGACAGCAAACACGAAAGCAATATAAGGAAAGAATAGACAGAGAAAAGATTATTATTTATAGAGGTGGGACAGGAAAGGAAAGGAGAGGCAAGGAATGGTGATAGAGAGGTGGACAACAAGCACGAAGACAACGGAAGAAAAGAAGGGACAGAGAAACAGAGATAAAGTGACAGAGAGATAAGACAGCAAGCACGAGGGATATAGAAGTGAGAAAAGGAGGGATAGGAAGGTGAGTGATAGAAAGATGGGATAGGAAGGTGATACAGAGATGGGACAGGATGGTGATACAGAGATGGGACAGGAAGGTGATACAGAGATGGGACAGGAAGGTGATACAGAGATGAGACAGCAAACTCGAATTTTATAGAAGTACAGAAAGGAGAGTCACAGTAGTTGATCTCAGACATATATACAGTAACAGACTCTGATAATAATTGTGGACCTTTACTGTATACCTACCTATGACTGTCATGGGTTTGGTCTGTACTGCTGTTCTGAATGATGGACCTTCCCCCATCACCTCACACTTGAAAACACCAGACGTCTCCTCCGTCACGTTCCTCAACACTACCGATTCCTCTGTCGATTCGTCCGTCTGGTGAAGGGGTGTTGTTGTTGTTGTTGTTGGTGGTGGTGGTGTTGGTAGTGTTGTTGTTGTTGTTGTTGTTGGTGGTGGTGGTAGTGTTGTTGTTGTTGTTGTTGGTGGTGGTGGTGTTGGTGATGGTGATGGTGTTGGTAGTGTTGTTGTTGTTGTTGTTGTGGGGGGTGGGTATAAATAAATATTAGTACTGTATTATGTTTTATTTTTGTATGCAGGAGAACCAAGCTGAAGGTAGAAGGAGTTTATGTATAATTATACTTTGCATAAACACACACACTTTACCTTCACATATACACCCTTGACAACACACATACAGACATCTCCCCCCAACAAACCTATCCCCCTATACCCACACACCCTTAAAAAAAAAAAAAAAAAAAAAAAAAAAAACGGTCGTATAATAAACCCACCTTGACATGTATACCCCTAAAGATATAAGCATGTTTAGGGTCGTGTGTTGCAGTGCCCTTGTAGGTATAGAACTGGTCCTTGCCTCGCCACCAGTTGACGGTATAGAGGTGATGGTTTGGGCCCAGTAGATGGAAGCGACAGGTGAGGGTGACGTCCTGGCCAGCTTGTGGAGACCCGGGTACCTCAAGTTCTAGGATCTCCACCGTCTTGGCGTTGTATGCACCCACCACTGTTTTGGGTTGGGTTGGTGGGTTGGTAGGTGTGGTTAGAAGGTGTTATGTTGTTTTGGGTTGGGTTGGTGGGTTGGTAGGTGTGGTTAGAAGATGTTATGTTGTTTTGGGTTGGTTGGTTGGTTGGTAGGTGTGGTTAGAAGGTGTTATGTTGTTTTGGGTTGGGTTGGTTGGTAAGAAGGTGTGGTTAGAAGGTGTTATGTTGTGTTATAATCAGGGAAATGTTTGGTAAAGATGTATATATGTATGTATGTTTAGGTGTTATGATCAGGGAAATGTTTGGCAAAGATGAAAGATATGTTGTTATTTAGGTGTTCTGATAAAGAGATGATTTGATTAGAAGATGCTATGATTAGGTGTTTAGAGTATGTGTTATGATTAGTTGACGTAATGAGAAGGTGTTATAAGTTGTACTATTGGTAAAGCAATGTTATAATGAGAAAATATTGACTAGAACTTTAGAAAATGTTAAGAGATGATTTAATCTACATGTCACTACAACTGTTGGTAAGACGATGTTATGATGATGAGATGTTATGAAAAGTTGTGATGAAATTACTATGACAGAGAGAAAGTTGTTATGACAGAGAGAAAGTTGTTATGACAGAGAGAAAGTTATTATGAAGGTGTTATAAAGTTACAATGACAGAGAGAAAGAAAGAGGAGTGGAGAAGGGATTGGGTATGTGTGTGTGTGTGGGGGGGGGTTGGGGGGGGGGGGAAAGAGGGGTCAACTCACCGGGTAAGAAGAAGAAGCAGCAGAGACAGCAACACAGCACAGCACTCAGCAAAAACAGCATCCTTATTCACCCTCACTCAGCAACACTAACTCAGCATCTGTAACACCACACAAATTACTTCCAATACCAATTTATTTATCTATTTAACTATTTATCTAATGGTTAAATGGGTGGTTGGCTAGTTGGGTGGTTTGTTGGTTTGTTGGTTGATTGGTTGGTTGGTTGGTTGGGTGGGTGGTTTGTTTATTGGTTGGTTGGTTGGTTGGTTGGTTGGTTGGTTGGTGGGTTGGTTGGTTGGTTGGTGGGTTGGTTGGTTGGTTGGTGGGTTTGGTTGGTTGGTTGGTGGGTTGGGTGTGTGTGTGGATGATTGGTTGGTTGTTTGGTTTCTTGTTGCTTGCTTACTTAGTTGAGGAGGTGAATGGGGTGTGTGAATGTGTGAATATGTGATTGATTGGCTTGGTTGGTTGATATGGGATTTCCTCCATTCCATCCTACCCCTGATAAAGTTAGTCAATTGTTTTGTTTGTAAGGTGGTAAGATATAATACTTGTAAATGACTCACAAGGAGCAGACATTTTACAGAGACATTTACAGACATTTACAGAACCGATTTTTGACTGTAAATTGGTAAGACGACGAAAGGAAGAAAGGAAGGAAGGAAGAGAATGAGGGAAGATGAAAGGGAAGGAGAAATGAAGGCAGATAAGGATGGATGAAAGAAGGGGGTTAAGGATGAAGGAGGGAAGGGAGGAACTAAGGAGGGAAGAGAATGAGGGAAGATGGGAGGGGAAGGAGAAAGGAAGGAAGATAAAAATGGAGGAAGGGAGGGAGGTGATGAGGTAATGGGAGGAGGAAAAAAGGAAGGAAGGGAGAGAGTAAACAAGGGAGGAAGGGAGGGAGAGAGTGATCAAAGAACGGAGGGATGGAGAGGGGAGAGGGAAGGATGGAGGGGAGGGAGGAAAGAAGGGAGGGATGGGGAAAAAGGAGAGATACTAAATAATATATATAATTACAAATCCTTCACCCATTATAGGCATCAGTTATTCAGTTAATATCTTAATTAATCACTCAACCATCATCATCAGTAGTAGTAGTAGTAGTAGTCGTAGTAGTAGTGGTAATAGTAGTAGTAGTAGTAATAGTAATATTAGTAGTAGTAGTAGTAGTAGTAATAATAGTAGTAGTAGTAGTAGTAGTAGTAGTAGTAGTAGTAGTAGTAGTAGTAGTAGTAGTAATAGTAATAGTAGTAGTAATAGTAGTAGTAGTTAGTAATAGTAGTAGCAGCAGTAATAGTAGTAGTAGTAGTAGTAGTAGTAGTAGTAGTAGTAGTAGCAGCAGTAATAGCAAACACAAACGCGACATTATTATCATTATAACAGTCTTGGAGGCTAGGGATGTGGACACTAATAATATTTTTCAACGCTC
>JAWZYT010001230.1:380000-382800 GCA_034508575.1 Petrolisthes manimaculis | reverse complement strand
ATACTTTCTCCGCTGTATAAACTGTGCTTACCTGAATCATGTTGTACTTTTTCGTTTTTAACGTTGGAAAAGTCAGACCTAATGTGATAATGACAATTCAAAGAAGGTATGAAGATGGTTGATTTCCAAAATTTCCCTTTCCTTGACTTTTAGGAAAAATGCGGGTATATATAGAGAGGGTACAACTGTAATGCAGGTAAGCAGTAAGACATTACTGTTATCTGAAATGTGTTATTCCTACCCACCTGGCTGGCCCAACCTTGACTTCGCTGAACGGTAGTACACCTGTAGGGAAAAAAATCTCCATTAGTCCTATGGTTTTCAAACGATGAAATGAATTTGTAAAAAGTGCGAGGTGTTCTTGTTAACCAGTGTTACCTTCTTTAGGTTTGATAAATTCCCAGTTGTTTGGTAACCCAATATATACTCTGCAATTATAGCAACGTGTTTGGAGAGACCTATGAAACTTGAGCCCATCTGATTTTAAACTGGTAACACGACCCTTACTAAGTGTGACGAATATGTATATGTCCAGTAGAGCCTTTCCAGTGACCGTCATTGTGGCCCGGGGTTCCTGACGTCATTTCACGGTCGGTCGGGAGATGTAATAACGGAGCCAAGTGACATTTTCTGGGAGCTACTACAATAGTACAGTGGCGACTCTATTGTGGCGGCCATTGAGTGCTGGGCTGAGGGAGGTGGAGGGAAGGAGTAGGAGGGAAGTGAAGGGGAAGGAGTAGGAGGAAGTGAAGGGAAGGAGTAGGAGGGAGGTGGGAAGGAGTAGGAGGGAGGTGAAGGGAAGAATGGTAGGAAGGTGAAGAGAAGAATGGTAGGGAACAGGATGTGATGGGAGTGAGAGGGAGAGGGAGAACGTAGTGGAAATGAGGAGAGAGGAAGGAAAAGAGAAATGTGAATGGTAGGAGATAAAGATAGAAGTAAAGGGAAGGAGAAGAATGAGGGATGCATGAGGTGGAAGCAAAAGAGAGAAAGAGGGAGGAAGAAAAAGAGGTGGAAGTGAGGAACAAATGGAGGGAGGGAACCAGAGAGAGACAGATGGAAAAGAGAAATGGGAATGAGGAGATAATGAGGGAAAAGGAAGTAGGGGAATGGAGGAGTGAGTATAAGGGAAAAGGGTGAGTGAGGGGGAGTGGAGGGACAGATGGTGCCCTATGCAAAAGAGATTGTGGACACAGGGTAAAGGGGGGCAATGTGTGGAAAGGCGACAGAGGAGGGGGAGGGAAGGGTTGAGGGGGTGCTTTCCTGTGTGTGGTGTTGTTGTGTGTGTGTGTGTAGAACCTGGTGAGTAAAAGCGAGGCTATTTGAGGTTAAATTTTTATTAACCAAAATTGCACACACCACCAGCTTTAGTTTCGGATCATTTTTCGAAGCCATCTCATTGGAAGGTGTTGGTAAGTACATTAGACCCATGACTTTACAGGCCAAAAAACAATAAAATAAATAAATAATCGACACCCCTCACAGCACGAAACATTATGAACACCACACGAGTCATTGTGAACCAAGTAGTCACGACTCACGTTTAAGATTGGAATAATTTTTTTAACTGTTCCACCCAAAATACAAATCGTAAAAAAAAAAAAAAAAAAAAAAAAAAAAAAAAAAAAAAAAATGGGTCCCGTCGACAAGGATAGGCTACTCGATCTAATGCAAACACTCCATAAAGTCTACGGACAAAATCAACCCGTATTTCACTCCCATTCATATAAAAAATAATGTCTTTCATTATCCATCCTAATTACACAGGAGAATGTGTCACTTAACATCCCCACGTATATTGTTGTGGTGTTTTCTATTTATCCCGACATAATAAAGACAACAGTAGATTTAATATTACATTCCAACATTATAATATTAACTTTTACATTTTCAAACAACGGTTGTCCATGATGCTTTTCTCTGGTTTAAAGTTGTATAGTTGATTGGAGCACTTTATAATTAATGTTCAAAGAATAAAACAAAATAAGGAAAACACAATAATTATTATATACAACCACGTAATGTAAAGGTATTAATTAACACTAGACAATTTGAGAGAAGAGAGTATAATATGTAAACCTGGTCTGTCGTAAGGTTAAAGGTTTAGTGGGAGGGCCAGATGATATGTAGAGATTAAAGATTAAAGAGTGGGGGTCATTATATTAGGCTGGTTTGATAATAACCCCCATTAGATGTTTTAGTTTCAATGATGCCGGTTGGTGCCATGAAGTGTGTCAGTGGACGGTATTTAAAAGTTACTGAAAAATAGTATCCATTTCACTTCTTTTTACTGATGCATATGAGGTGTCAGGTGGCTTCATAGAAAGAGTGTGGTCAAGTAATTAAACGATTGCATCACTTGTTTTTAATGAACACACACACACACACACACACACACACACACACACACACACACACACACACACACACACACACACACACACACACACACACACACCACACACACACACACACATATACACACACACACACACACACACACACACACACCACACACACACACACATTTGTAAACTGTTAAAGAAGCGTAAATTGTCTCTCTACTCTAACACACGTAGGCTACACACTAGTTTTTACACAGTTAAAGTTACCGTTACCGTAGGACGCTTTCTCTCTCTCCTCTCTCTCTCTCTCCCTCTCTCTCCTCTCCTCTCTCTCTCTCTCTCTCTCTCTCTCTCTCTCTCTCTCTTCTAATCTCAAGTCACATTTAAGTACGTCATTGTAACCGAAATGTGCGTCTGTTCAAACACAAACTTTCAATAATTTATTGTATCGGTTATAA
>JAWZYT010001230.1:325000-375000 GCA_034508575.1 Petrolisthes manimaculis | reverse complement strand
TTTTTATGTTCTAAGTAGCAGCTTTCCTCAGTTTTAATATTCTGCTTTGTGGCACAGCTTGGAGTTGTCGTAGTCTCCAATTTATATATGGCATCTATAATTCCCTCGTTATAGGTCAAGGTTTGGTGATTTTCAGTTCGTAGTGTTGATATTGAGGGGGAAGTGTTGTGTTGGTAAATCTGGAGGAACTGAACCCTCCAAACTAATCCAAGCAACAGAACACTTATTATTTTTGCTCTTCTGGTCCTGTTTCCTAGCATACTTTGGAGGCATCAAGGCACCCCAATGTACCAAAAGAGAATTAATTACCACCTTAAAGTACAAGGTGGGAGAACTTTTATTTGTTATTGTAGAGAGGAGGGATGAAGGAGAGAGAGAGTTATATTAGGAAGAGGAAAAGGGGGAAACGAAGGGGGGAGTGTTTGATTGAGGAAAAAGTAAAACAGAAAAACCTCCCTAGGCCTGGAAGACCCTGTAGGACGAAGGAAAAGGTGAAATAAAAATATGGAACAGTAAACACGAAAAAAATAGACTGAGGACGGATAGTAACCCAAAACAAATGGAGTGGCTGGGGTCGAAGGGGCGCCATAACCCTTAAAATAATTCCCATATCACAGCAGGCTATAACCTCACTCCGAGGGAAGAGGGAGAGAGAGTGGATTAGGGAGTAAAGTTAGATAAATAGGAGGGATAGTGAAGTGAGAGAGAGCGTGAGTAAGAGAAGAGCGAAGTGAGGGAGGCAGAGAGGGGAGAGGTGAAGTGAAGGAGGCAGAGAGGGGAGAGGGGAGGTGAAGTGAAGGGAGAGAGGGGAGAGGTGAAGTGAAGGAGGCAGAGAGGGGAGAGGGGAGAGATGAAGTGAAGGGAGGCAGAGAGGGGAGAGGTGAAGTGAAGGGAGAGAGAGTAGAGCGCTCGAGGAAAAGAATTTAAGAAACTTTGAACCTAAGAGATTGTCCATTGTAATTCTTGCCACTCTCCTTCTATCTTCCTCTCTTTCTCTCTATCTTTCTTCTCTGTTCTGCTTTTTCCTCTCCTATCTTCCTTACTTTTTATCTTCCTTGCCACCTGTGTCTCTCTCTCTCTCTCTCTCTCTATCTATCTATCTATCTATCTATCTATCTATCTATCTATCTATCTATTTCTCTCTCTCTCTCTATCTCTATCTCTCCATCTCTTTCTCTCTCTTCCCACAAGTTAATTTGTTATAAACGATAATATAATATACAATATATACTTCATTAATTCACTCAACCATTATAGTTTCCATTCATCCGTTCATTCATTCATTTGTATATTCATTTGCCTCTTCCTTCATTTTGTCCCACTTTTTTTATCATGCACTAATTAATTATTCATACCTTTACTCAGTCATTCATTTTTCATTATACTGTTCGTTAATAAGCATACCGAATACTAGAAAATAAGAGGAAGTAATGGTCTTACAGGTATGTCAAATGCTTCACAACAACACCTGGATACATACGGTATTTATTTATGGCTCGTGTCTGTACAATGACTGACCTGAATAATTTCATCCCAGGTAGCCAGCAGCATTCCACCTTCCCTCCCTCCCTCCATGGTCTTGTCTACATGTGGTCAGGATCAGGGAGTCTCCAAAGGGATGAATCAGCACGCCCTTGACTCACACCAGCTGGATCTGTGAGAGGGAGGGAGGGAGGTAGGAAGTGAGGGCATATAAACGGTCCTGGCTGACCACATACCAAATTCCTGCCTTGTCATCCAACAGTACAACATCGTCTTTCTTCACTCGTCTCGGATCCTGAAAACCTCTAAGGGCTCTTATGTGATCCTGTAGAGAAATTGGAGGCTTCCGAGTCCTCTTATGTTATCCTGTAGGGAAATTGGAGGCTTCTGATTCCTTTTATGTGATCCTGTAGAGAAATTGGAGGCTTCTGATTCCTTTTATGTGATCCTGTAGAGAAATTGGAGGCTTCTGAGTCCTCTTATGTTATCCTGTAGGGAAATTGGAGGCTTCTGATTCCTCTTAACTATCTATGCCACAATACACGCTCCTTCCATACAGGTGGTGTTTTGTGGCTGTATAGGAAGGACTCCATTACCTCCAATTTTCTGACTACATCACAGGGGCCCTTAACATTCTGACTCAACCCAAGTCTGTTCCTTCTTGCCTTGATGTATACAATCTTAATTCCTTCCCTTTTCCAACCCCTTTCCTTTCTTTCCTTCTCCACCTGCATTCTCCCTTTCTTCTCTTTCCACCAAACTTCCGAGGTCCTTTCTTTCCCACTATTTATTCACTCCTCTCTCCATCCTTTTACCCTCCCTTTTTGCGTTCCTTTCTGCTTTCCCTCTCTCTCTCACCTGTTTCTCTCCCCTCTCTCTTCCACCCCCTCTCCCCTCTCTCTTCCACCCCCCTCTCCCCTCTCTCTTCCACCCCGTCTCCCCTCTCTCTTCCACCCCCTCTCCCCCCCTTCCCCCTGCGTGCTGTGGGTGTCACCGTGGTGTCACCGGTGAGGGGAAGATTATGGAAAAAATAAATGACATTGTCCCCAGACCTGCCATGTTTGTGACCCCCGCTGGGATAACTGCTCACTGCTTCTCTTCCTCCTATTCTCCCCCTTATCCTCTTGCTTCTCTTCACCTATATCACCTCTCCTCCTCCTCCTCCTCCTCCTCCTCCTCCTCCTCCTCCTCCTCCTCCTCATCCTTCTTTTTTTTCCAGTTCAGCTCCTCCTGTTTTTAATGTTTCTCATCTTGATTCTCTTACTCTTCATCATACTTTCTTCGTTTCCATTTCCCTTCTACTTGTTTCCCGTATTCTAGTCAGCTAAAATAGGGATCAACAAACAGCTACATAAGAAAAATCAGGCGTTTTGCAGTTGACATTCCTCAATAATCCTCTGTAATCATCATCATTCACCTCTATAATTTTTTTCTTGTCATCACGCTTCTCAGGACTCTTCTTCTTCCTTCCATGGTGCAGTCCTTTTGTTGTCATCTAACTAACCTTCCATTTCACTCATAAATCACTATACACAGTTCAGCTTAAAGGACCCTGTGATGTTGTCTAAAAGTTGGAGAAAAATGAGTCCTTCAAATATAGCCACGAAACACCACCTATAGGGAAGGAGCTTGTTTCGTAGCATATTCAGAAGGAAACAGAAGCCTCTAATTTCCATATACAATCACAGGGTCCTTAACCTCGTACCCCACTGAGAGTCGCGTTTGGAGACTTTGTGCTGAGAGTTAATCCATAAATTGTACAGTGTGTAGAAGGAAGGAAGCAGGAATGGAAGGAGTGAGCGAGGTGTTGTAGCCACTAAAAATAACGTGAGTGCATCTATAGTAGTTGTCCCCTTATAGTGACACATTAAACTCGTCTCAGCCTCTCTGCCGTAGTCTTGTCGATGGTGGGGTTAAGGAGAGGTTATAATCTTTTTAGTGAACTGGAGTACTACTGATTCCTCCAAACTATACTAGGAACAGACGACCTTAATGTTACTAATAAGAGAGAGAGAGAGAGAGGAGAGAGAGAGGAGAGAGAGAGAGAGAGAGAGAGAGAATGGAGAAAGATGAGAAAGGGAGAGGAAAGTGAGGGATGGGGAGACTAAGAGAGGTGGGGGTTGGGGTGCTGGGGGGTGAGGAGGACAAAGACAAATGGTTCAGCAGACATTGTATACTCTACTTCTCTCCTGTCTCCCTCTTTCTCTCCTGTCTTCCCTCTTTCTCTCCTGTCTCTCTCTCTCTCTTCCTTACTCTCCTGTCTCCCTCTTCCTTACTCTCCTGTCTCCCTCTTTCTTTTCCTTTCTCCTCTTTCTTTTCCTTTCTCTCCTGTCTCCCTCTCTCTTCCTCTTTCTCCTGTCTCCCTCTCTCTCTTCCTTCTTTCACTTTCTCCTTCTTTACTTCCCTTTCCTATGACTCCCTTTCATCATTTCACACTCTCCTTTCTCAAAAATTCACTTTCTCTTCTATTCCTAATTTCTTCCTTTATCCCTTTTGTTTCATTTATGTTCCTTTTACCCTCTTCTTCTTTTTATCGCTCATTATTTTCTCATTTATTTTCCTTCTGCCATTTTCCATTCCATTCCCCCATTTTCTCTTCACAGTCTTAATATTTCCTTCTCCCCATTCCTCTTATTTTGCTTATCCTTCTCTCTCATAATCTATTTTCCCTTTTTGTTTTCTCTCCTCCACATTATCCTCCTTTTCTTTTCTCCCTTTTCTTCTATTATTTCTTTCATTTTTATCATAGGTCTTCCTCCAGTTTTCTTCTTTCAGTTTTTATCTATATTATTAGTCCCTTGATTATTCCTCTCTCTCTCTTTCTCTCTCTCTCTCTCTCTCTCTCTCTCTCTCTCTCTCTCTCGTGTCTACTGGAGGTTGAAATGAGAGGCTCAGTTAATCTATTTCTCGCTTCCACTCTCAGTCCTCCACTCCCTCCGCCCCATCCATCCATCCACCCCACCTACCTCCACCCTAACCTACCCACTTCCAAATCTCCCTCCCCTTACCCATCATCACCCTTGCCCCCTTCCTCTCTCACTTTCCCTTTCTCCTCCCCCTTCTCTCCCTCTATCTCTATCTCTCTCCTAAGCTCGTGCATCGGAAATTTGCAACATTCCTATTGATCAGTGAATTATGACTGACTGACAGACAGACTTGTGCCAAAGATTAGTAACTGTTGTCAATGAGGGAATCCCACGAGTTGGGCATCAGTCACAAGTGGTGTACCGCAGGGTTCTTCAGATGTAGATGCTCTGCGTATCACTTACTTCGATATTTTAGAATGAGGCGTTGTCATAAGAGTTGGAATATTTACCAACAGCACATAACTACTGTAGTGTTGCAAGAATATAGATGTACTGTGCACATGCTGTTCAACCCAAAGTGCAAAGTAATGCATTTTCTCTTGTGTTTTCAGCATTACTCATCTAGAAAAAAACAAAACAAGGTGTAGTTATTGATTTACAGTATCCTCAAGTTTTCTAATCTGTGCAATCAAGTAATGAAAAAAGAACAGAAGCTTGTAGTTACATAAGGAAGCAATTTAGGTACAGAAACAAAGAAATAATCCTCTCTTTGTTTGGGCACATCTGAAATATACTGGATAGTTCCAGTCGGCGACCCTGAAAAAGGACATAGTGAGGCTTGAACGAGTTCTGGCGGGAGATACCATAATGATGCCATTCATCACACACATGGGAGGCCACAGGAGGATGCACCAACTGGGTCTCATATCGTTCCAGAATAGGCGGGTGCGAGGTACGAATTTCAAACTCTTTAATAGATGTGAACATATCTACTACCAAAACATACTTACTGTAGTTTATATACCAACATGATGAGGAACAGCAGGTAGAAGTAATCTTTAGCGTTACTAGTATATATATCATAAATTACGCACTTTCTCAAGATTGGCAAGGTGCAAGTCATCGATAGAGTAACTCAGGTCTCCGTTAAACAATATTCAGCCAAGCATAATTCTGTGGGAGATTGACTGTTTCCTACTTACATAACAAATTTCCTAACCCGGTCCTCTTTCCTCCAAGTTAGGTGTGTCTCCTTTTCCTTGCCGATGGGTGGGTGAGGTGGGTGGGAGAAAAACTTCATGTGTTTTTTATGCTTTCTTTCCACGGTCACATAAGCAACGCCACCTTAAAAGGGACCAGCTTCTTCCACAATACTTCCTTAGGTTGAGTTGGAGTAAGTATTTAAGTTAATGCAGTGTTAGGTTATCCCATACTATTGGTTATTCCATTTATCATATTCTTTGTACTCTCTCTCTCTCTCTCTCTCTCTCTCTCTCTCTCTCTCTCTCTCTCTCTCTCTCTCTCTCTCTCTCTCTCTCTCTCTCTTATAGCTACCCCCCTTCTTTTATTTTCTCCTCTCTCTCTCCCTCCACACGTCTTCCTCCCCTCTCTCTCTCCACACGTCTTCCTCCCCTCTCTCTCTCCACACGTCTTCCTCCCATCTCTCTCTCTCTCTCTCTCTCTCTCATCAACATATCATACCTTGGCTTCTCCACTCTGCTAATCCTTAACACTTGAGCTCACTCTCCTATATAGCACTACACTGGTAGGTTGTGACCTGACCATTTTCACACCTTCCCTCCCCATCCTGCTCCATGTTCCATCCCAACACTCATCATAAAATGTATAATTTAAGACTATTTTAGTGAATGTTAACTACATATGTATCAAATAAAAACCCTTAATATTAAGGTCTAGTAAATAAGATCTAGCATAAAATATCAATTATGAACTATGTATATTTTATAATACTATGTCACACGAATAAGAGAAAAGCCATTGTACACTAATGGAATAAAGCATTCTGATTCTGATTCTGATTCTGATTCTCTCTCTCTCTCTCTCTCTCTCTCTCTCTCTCTCTCTCTCTCTCTCTCTCTCTCTCTCTCTCTCTCTCTCTCTCTCTCTCTCTCTCCTCTCTCTCTCTCTCTCTCTCTCCTGTGTGTGTGTGTGTGTGTGTGTGTGTTGCCCTCCATTATTTTTTAGTACTTTTTCCATTCTCAATTTCTTAATCTCTTTCCCCTGTATATTTCTCCCCCACCCTTTTCTTTCTTTTTCTTTTCTTCTTCTTCTTCTTCGTTTCTTTCCTCCCTTTTCTCTTTGCTTTTCTACTTTATATTTTAAGTTTCGGTCTTTCTCTTCTTATATTTTCATTACGGTGTTCATTCTTGTTTATTGTCTCACTCTTGAATGAATGAAATAAATAAGTTGAGAAAGACTGGAAAGAAATTGTGGATGGAAAAAAAATAAAAAAAATGGAATAGAAAGAAGAGGAAGAAGGGAAATAAAGGAGAATAGATTAGGAATTATAAGGGTATGGAAAAGGAGAGGATAGGGGGAAGGAAAAAAAGAAATAAGTGAGGAAGAAAAAATGAAGGCAAGGAGAGAAAGGAGGAAGAAAGAGGCGAGAGGAAAGAGGAAGAAGGAAGAGGCGAGGGGGAAAAAAGGAGGAAGGAAAGAAGCGAGGGAAAAAGAGGAAGACATCGTTTCTCTGGCCGTGTCCTTCCATTCTATTCCTCCGCCTGGTCATAAGAGAGAGAGAGAGAGAAAGAGAGAGAAAGAGAGAGAAAGACAAAGAGGAGGAGTGAGGGAAAGGAAGAGAGAGAGAGAGAAGGGAAGGAAGGAGAAAAGAAGAGAGAAAGGAAGGAGGGAGAAAAGGAGAGAGAAAGGAAGAGAGAGAAAGGAAGGAGGATGGAGAAAAGGAGAGAGAAAGGAAGAGAAAGAGAAAGGAAGGAGGAAGAAAAGGAGAAGGGAGTGTAAGAATGGTGAGTGAGGTGAGGAGCAGAAGTAAAATAAATAGATTTAACAGATTAATATGAAATAGATGCACGGATTTATATATGAATACATTACATTCAAACAAACGTACAGACATACATACCTGCTTGCATGCATATTGCAAGCTACACGTATTAATATGAAATAGAATATTATAGAAAGCAAAAATAGCAAAGAAATACACACACACACACACACGCACACGCACACACATACAGAGAGAGAGAGAGAGAGAGAGAGAGAGAGAGAGAGAGAGAGAGTTGGAGTGATAGATGGGAGGGGTTGACAGTCTGCTGGGTGGGAGGGAGGGAGGGAGGGTGTACTTTGGGGGTATAGAGTAGGAAGGGGGGGGAGGGGGCTGGGGAAGTCACGGGGGGCAGGGCAAGAATTCGGTTGATTTTCGAGTGGAGCAATCACGTGGTGGGGAGGCAAGGGGGAGGGAGGGGTTGTGGGGGGGAGGGGTAAAGGGGCGAAAATGTTGCAATCTAAAAATCATTTGGGACTTTGCACTCTCACTTTCTCTCTCTTTTCTCTCTCTCTCTCTCTCACTCTCTCGATTTAACCTTCTTTATTTTCTATTCATTTACACCATTAAATTCACTCTACTAACTACTTAATTACTATATATTTTTTTTTTTTATGTTATGTTTTTTTTTCAGTTCCCTTCCCTTTACCTTTCCTCCTTTTTATGTTTCCAATTTATTTCATCTCTTTTCTTGTATACCTTCTCCTTTATCTATACACCTCTATGTCTGTTCTTCTCCTTTATCTATACACCTCTATGTCTGTTTTTATTCATCTGTTTATCAATCACCAACCTTAACCATATATTTACTTTTTATGCTTACCTACTTTCAGCCAGATCGATTCCCTCTTTTATTTCTCACTATTGTTTTGATTATAATATATATTTACCCTTAATTTGCATCTACTCTGTTTCTCTGATATATTCTTAGAGTTATATATTTTTCTCTGTTTGTTTTGAGTCTTCTCTTTCTATTTTTTCTATCTTTCATTTTCCCCTACTCCTTGCATTCCCACCTTCTTCCTCCTGCTCCTCCTCCTCCTCCTCCTCCTCATCCTCCAGACATGACATTAGAAGGAAGAGAAGGAAAGAAGGGAGGGAGGGAGGGAGGCAGGCAGGCAGTAGGTATATAGGTAGGTAAGGAGGAGGTAGAGAAGGACGGTAGCAGGGGGAGGAGAATGGCCCCCCTCCCCCTCCCCTTTCCTCGTCTCTCCACTCCTTACCTCACAACCTACCAACCTTCCCTCTCTTCTTCCCCTTTTCCATCTTCTTCCCCTTCACTTTCTTCTTCCCCTTCTATCTTCTTCCCTTTCCCTCTCTTCTCCTTTACCTATCCCCCTTCTTTCCCTCGTCGTTTTCTCTCTCCCTATGACCTCCCTCCCTCCTGTTTCTCCTCCCTTTGCTTGTCTCCTCCCTTCTCTTTCCATCACTTTCCTCCTCCCTGTTATGTCTCTTCCCTTATACCACCCAGCCATCCTTCTCTCTCTCTTTTTCTCTCTCCCCTTTCTTTCTAACCCAACCCTTTCCCCTACCTCATTCCCTCCTAATACCCCCTCCTACCTTCAATTCCCCTCCCCATCCCTCCTTCTCCTACCTTCAATCCCCTCCCCTTCCCTCCTTTTCAAATCCCTCTCCTCTCCTTCCTTTCATTTCCCATCCCTCCACTCCCCTTCCCTCCCTTCCCATCTCTTTCCTTTCCCTTCCCCTCCCTCCCCTCTGTCTCCCTTTCTTCCTTCCTTCCTTTCCCCTCCCTGCCTCTCCTCCTCCTTCAGCTTGTGCTGCCCCCTCTTCGCTCCCCCCCACCTTCCCTTCAGCCCCCCCCCTAAAGTAAGCAACCATTGATCGTCTGGTTTTGGTTGCCATGGTTACCGCTCGCGTCCTGCCTTGTGATTGGCCCGCGGGGTTGTGAGGGCGGCCTCTCATTGGTCGGTGGGAGGCGAGGGAGTTTGGAAGGGGCGGGGTCTCGGTAATGGGTTTTTTGATGGCGCTTCTTTTATGCACCGAAAATATGATTGCATTTTGAAATTAATGAAATCTGGTTAACGAGTTTTCCTCCTTTCAGGCTGGCGATGGAATGGCAGGTGGAGGGAGGGAGGAAAGGAGGGAAAGGAAAGGGAGGGGAAAATGAAGAAAATGTTGAGAAGGAGAGAGAGAGAGAGAGAGAGAGAGAGAGAGAGAGAGAGAGAGAGAGAGAGAGAGAGAGAGAGAGAGAGAGAGAGAAACTTGCTGTTGAAGGAATTGTAAGGAGAGACTGAGAGGGAAAGGGAAAAATAAATAAAACACACACACATACACAAGGAAAGAGAGAGAGAAAGAGAGAGAGAGAGAGAGAGAGAGGGAGAGAGGACAGGGGAAGAGCGGTGAATCTAGGGAAAGTTTTTTTCTTTTTTCGTTCTTTCTTTTCTTTCTTTCTTTCTTGGGCCTGACAAATGGGAGGGGGAAAAGTTTTTAGGAAGATCACGGCCGAGTTTTTCCTCCTTCCTTTTTATTGTGTCTTACTTTTTTTTTTTTTTTTTTTTACTTTACTCTTTACTTTACTCACTCGTTTCTTCTCTTACTCTTACTTTTGTTGTTGTTTTTTACTTTATTTACTCTTTATTTTACTCACTCGTTTCTTCTTACTCTTACTTTACTTACTCGTTTCTTCTTCTTACTCTTTTGTTGTTTTTACTTTATTTACTCTTTATTTTACTTACTCGTTTCTTTTTACTATTACTTTTGTTGTTGTTTTACTTTGCTTTTTATTTTACTTGCTTGTTTCTTCTTACTCTTACTTTACTCACTCGTATTTTTTTTTTTTTTTTTTACCTTACTCTTACTTTAGTTGTTACTCCTTCTGTTACTTGATCTGACTTACTTTTTATTAATAATTGATCTTGCCTTCATTAACTCTTACTTGCCCTACTTTCCTGCATCACCCCCCCCCCCCCCCGTTTCTTACTATTATTTTCTTACATAATTTTTTCTAACTTTTTCGAAACTTTTATCAATTTTCTTTATATTTCCATTTCTAGTGCTCGTTTTTCTCATTAGTAATAGATAAAAAAATGCATTAGTGGGTAAAGTACAGAGTTGGGGGTAAATCTGGAGCAACTGATTCCTCCAAACATTTCCAAGCAACAAGCCAAACATTAACGTAATTAATGTGGTCCTGTTTCCTGGCATACTTTGGAGGACGAGGGATGAAGGTGTTTCTATAATCTATCAAAACTTAGCCTCATCTGAGATTGGGAAAAGATGTAAAAAAAAGGAGAGAAAGTGAGAGATATAGACACACAGATAAAAGAAGGAGAGAAAGTGAGAGATACAGACACACACAGATAGACAGATAAAAGGAGAGAAAGTGAGAGATATAGACACACAAATAGACAGATAAAAGAAGGAGAGAAGTGAGAGATACAGACACACACATATAGAGAGATTGACAGACATACAGACAGACAGACAGGTAGGAATAATGACGGATGGATGGAAGTGTGATATAAATAGAAAGAGGTTGAAAGTAAGTTTATTCGAGTGAGGGAGAGCAAAAAAAGAGAAAGTCACGAGAAGTGGCAATGTTTACTGATGAGAAGGTGGAGCAATGAGGGGAAGAAAGGAGTGAGTGGGTGATAGAAGAAGCAAAAGAGAGAGAGAGAGAGAGAGAGAGAGAGAGAGAGAGAGAGAGAGAGAGAGAGAGAGAGAGAGAGAGAGAGAGAGAGAGAGAGAGAGTGAGAGACAGTGAGAGAGAGAGAGAGAGAGGAGAGAGAATAGTCTGAGAAAAAGTGAAAATGTATAAGAAAATCATTTTACCTTTCCCTCGCTATCATTCTTCATCCCTTCCTCCTCCCCCCCCCCTTCCTCCCTCTCTCTCCCCTCTCCCCCTCCTCCGTCTCTCCCTCCCCTCCCACCCTCCCTCCCTTCTTCGATTTTCTTTGCCTCCCCTTCTCTCCCGTCCTCTATCCTTTCCTTCACTTTCATTTTATTTTTCCCTTTTTTCTGTTGCTTCCTCCATTTCTTTTCCTACCACTTTCCTCTCCTACTTTAGTCTATCCAATTATCCTTATTATATTCTGTCTTAGCTTTCTCCCTCTTTCCTTTTTTTCTGTTCCTCCTTCCTCTCTGCCTACCCCTTCCCTCCCATTCCCATCCTCAGTTCAGGATATACTTTCACCTTTCTCTCTCTCCCTCTCTCGGTCCCCTCGCTCTCTCTAGGTCCCTTCACTCTCTCTCTCTCTCTCTCAGTCCCCTCTCACCCTTCTCCTCTCTCCGCCTTCCTTCTGCTCCTTTCCTCTCGTACCATGATTGGAAAAAGAATTATTAGTTTTTAAGATCAAGTAAAACAATTTGACTTTCATCAGATTTTTGTAGATTTTTTTTTTTAATTCCAACCTGGGGACCAAAAAAAAAAAAAAAAAAAAAAATTGATTTCTTTAACTTTTTATGACCAACGTTTGCCCTGGTGCTACTTTACTTTGTGATATACAGTTGTTGATGATTAATGTTCTGTCGTGTTATTCCTGGTGATGGGTGTGTGTTATGTTGAACTGTGTGTGTGTGTTATTGTGGTGGTGTGTGGTGGTGGTATGTGGTGTTAATATGTGGTGTTAATATGTGGTGTTGGAGTCGTGCTATATAGGCTTCTATGATGGGTGTTGTTTGGTGTCATGTTGTGGTGTTGAGAGAGAGAGAGAGAGAGAGAGAGAGAGAGAGAGAGAGAGAGAGAGAGCGAGAGAGAGAGAGATAGGTAATATGGAACAGGGGGTGAAATTCAGGAAAAGGAGAGAGCGTAACAGAGATAAAATAGGGAACTGGAGAGGAAGGAAATGATAGGGAGTTGTAGAAAGGTTAGGAGAGGAGGAGGAGGAGAAGAGGAAAGTTGAGAGATGTGGAGAACGAGTATATATATATATATGTGTGTGTGTGTGTGTGTGTGTGTGTGTGTGTGTGTGTGTGTGTGTATGATGAAATGGTAAATGTGAGAGGTAGGAGTCAGGTGGTGTTGGGGGCAGGCAGTGTGTGGGAGGCAGGATGGGGGGAAAGAGGAAGCCTGTGTGGGAGGTGAGGTGGTGGGAGGGAAGAGAGAGCTGCATGGTGTGGGAGGAGGTGAAGCACAGAGGTGGGTAAGTGGGTGGGAGGAAGGATATGGAGTGTGGGAGAAAAGTGAGTGAGAAATAAATAAAAATGTTTTTCTCTTCTTTCCTTCCCTTAATTTTTCCATACTACTATCATCCTTTCCTTCCCTTCGTTTTTCCTTCCCTTGGTTCCTCCTTTCTTTCCTCTCTCGGTTCCTCCTTTCTTTCCTCTCTCGGTTACTCCTTTCTTTCCTCTCTCGGTTCCTCCTTTCTTTCCTCTCTCGGTTCCTCCTTTCTTTCCTCTCTCGGTTCCTCCTTTCTTTCCTCTCTCTCTTGCTTCTCCACAAGACCGAGGTGCCAGTCTTATTTACATACAAATAGAGTTCACAGCGTCCAGTGTCGCGTGGGGTGGCAAATATGGGGCCAGGTAGGAGGGTGAAGGGTGTAGGGTGGAGAGGGTAGGAGGGTGTAGGGTGGAGGGGGTGGACAGTGAGGGTGTAGGCTGTGGGTGGTGTAGGGTGAGGGTATAGGCTGTGGGGGGTGTAGGGTGTTGGGAGGGGAAAGGGTGTGGATGAGTTGTGATGGGTTGAGTGTGAGTGGCTGTGAGTGTGTGTGTGCGTGTTGCAGTGGTAGTGTGGGTGGGAGTGTGTGTGTAAGTTGGTGTTACATTGGTAGTAGTGTGGGTGTGTTTATAGGAAGTGAAGGTGTGGGTGGGGGAGGGTTAATAAAAGTATGGGCTGGTTGATTGGATAGAGAGAGAGAGTGCAACATTTAGAGACTGGACAAAAGTGAGGGTGTGGGTGTGGTTTTAATAATGTAGTGGGTGGGTAGTGAGGGTGTGGATATAATATGTATGGTGAATAGTTATTTTTAAAGTTCAAAAAATAAACTTATATGGATACACAAGCATAGATAGATGTATATCCTACACGTATACACTCTTACATACACTCAAATAAATTATGTACACACACACACATCCACATTTTCTTTTACGTAAATTCTCATTCGCTACTACTCATTAGATGTCATAATTTTACATACGTAATTTGCACTCGCACAATAGTATAATAATAATAATAATAATAATTAGGGGGGAAAATATACTAACAAATATTTACTCGTTAATGTTTATTCACTTATCAAGTTTATATTAATACAGAAAATTACAGCGTTTTTTTAATACCAAAATAGCATAAAAATATCATTATCATTAAAATAATAAGACTGTAGAATTCGTTAATAATAACAGCACCAATGGTAAAATTATATTATGGATGGTAACGGTAATGAGGATGGAGACTGATAAAAATAATGAGCATGGATTAATAATTATAATAATAATAATGAAATATTGTTTGAAATGTAAAAAACACATTTTATAAATGCAGTTATAATGCCAACATTATTCATTTTCCCAGAAGTTCCTCTTCTCAACCTTCTTCATTTAGAAACAATGTTGTGTTTTGTGTTCTCATCATCATCATCTTTATAAAGTAATATCATGCATACATTATATTCATTCATATATTTTATTCAATACTCACTCATTTACTTCTCGGTGATGTTTTCCAATGATATTTTATGTCCTTTGTCGTATTCTCTTCCTCTGTTTTCATCATCCATTTCTTCTTGTCTTTCACTTTAATAAATGCTTGCATGAGTCTGACAGTGCAGTTTTCCATTTAGTCAACTCACCCTACATGTATAGGCATCATCCATTCAATCATCCATTCATATTCTAGCCATACATCCATACATTTAGACACATCCATTCACCCAGTCTTCTGTTCGTTAATTCATTCATTCATCCATCCATCCATCCATCCATCCATCCATCCGTCCCATCGTCTATCACTTCCCAGCATCACATCCCCTTGCCCCCCTCCATGCCCCCCTCCATGCCCCCCTCCAGGTCCCCTCCAACCCTCCCTGTCTTTAGTAAAAATTCTCCCTTTCGTATATTTCCAATTACCCCTTTTAATAACCTGGCAGCGAGTGTGAGAGGCGGAACAGCGGGGGTCGGCGGAAGGGGGACTTTGACTCTTATGGTGAGGTGGCCGTAAGGTCGATAACTGGGAGGGTGGCTCTTGTGGCACTCTGGATCGGGAACGTTAAATAACTTGCTCCACGTTGCTGCCTCCCTCCCCTCCCCCTCCTCTCCCCTCCCCTCCCACTCCCATTCCCTCCCCTCTCCTCTCCTCTCCTCTTCTCTACTCCATCCTCTCCCCTCTTCGCTCTATCTCCTTTCCTCTTCCCCTCTCTCTCTCTTTCTCTTTCTCACTCTCGTCTCCTTGGTGTCGTCTTCTTACGTATTTTCTTTTCTATGCTTCTCCTCTTTTGTTCTCTCTTCTTTCGTCCTTTCTCTATTCATTCCTTTTTGCATTATCTCAAATTTCATCCTTTTTCAATTTATATACTACCTGTATCTTTCTCTCTCTTTTTTTGTTTTCATAGTTCCTCCATCCTCCTCCTCCTCCTCCCCTCATCCTCACCATCCCATCCTCACCATCCCATCCTATCTCATCTCTTTTCCTTTCTCTTACTTTTTTGTTATTACTCTCCATCCCTTGCTTCGCCTCTTCCTCCTTCCTCGCTATATTCTCTGTTCGTCCTTCCTTTCATCATCCTTCCTTTCATTCTACATTCTCATTTTTCCATATTTGTGTTCTTTTATACCATTTATTTCATTTATTCTTGCTTGATGTTTCTTTGCCTTGTTTTTCGTCCATTCTGCCACAACATTTTCTTCTTTAGTCTCTCAATATTTTTTTCTCATTCAGGCTCTCCAAATACTACAGTCATCCAACTCTTCTATCTATTTTTTCCTTCATATATCCATCCTGTTCTTTCATCGATAGTCCGTAGTGTCGTTCCGTTTCATCTTGCTTTTCTGTTTTCGTAATATTCTAACTTTTTATTCCTCTTTTGTATATGCCATTTCCGTATTTATTTATTTATATATTTTTTTTAATTTCTCCCTTCTTTCTGGTCTTCCCTATACTATCCTTCTCTCCCTCCTTCTGCCCTTCCCTTTTACTTTAACTTTCGTCTCTTTCTACGCCTTTTATCATCCTCCCCACTTCCTCACACCATCATACACTCTCATCCTTCCTACACCTACCACCCTATCTACACCTACCATCCTCATTACACCTACAATCCTACTTATCCTATCATTCTCCCTTCGATTCTACCCTTCCATCCTTCCTTCCTTCCATTCAGCAATCCTACCTACCCTTCCTTTCATCCTTCCTACACGAACCATCCTACCCACCCTCCTTCCTTCCTTCCTTCCTTCCATCTACAGTGGAATACTAGCCTTTCATCCCTCCGCCCTGCGTTTAGTAAACAATAACATTGCTCCCAGACACAATCTAAACACGTCAACTGTTCCCGGCGCCTTGTGTAAACTTTAATTATCTACCTACAGTCGTGGTCAACAAAAGTCTCCAAACCCCACCCAATCCTCTTAAGGAATCTGTGATCGTGTATGAGGATTGGAGGCTTATGATTCCTCCTGACTTTGCCACGAATCAAGTTCCTCCTATATATAGTTGGTGTTTCGTGGCAATATTTGAAGGACTCCTTTACCTCCAATACTGTAACTACATCACAGGGTGCCTTGACACTCTCGTGCTCTGAGTAGGAACACCTGGCACCTCTAGAATATTTTCATGTTGCAATAGTTTTACTTTATGTGGTTATTCAGAATGGTCTTGTGGCCATACAGTATTAATTATCTTTCAGCTGCTCGAATTCAAATTGATGATCCAGGGTAAAATGTATACTGTAGATAATGTCCATTTTGTTTGATAAGGTGTATAATATAAGGTGTATGATATAAAAGAGGGATCAGACTACCTCCTACCACAACATTATTTAGCAACAATTTGAGAGATTTTTTTTAAAACTAATTATCTGTGTTTGAATATCTATGCCAAGAGTGCAGCCAGATTCGATACTTAGTCAAATATTATGTACAGTCAACTGCATACATTCGTGGGATACAGTGTATGTGTTATGAGTTTAAGGGGGAAGTACAGTGTTGGTAAATCTGGAGCAACTGATTCCTCCAAACTATACCATGCAGCAGGACGTCTTTATTATTATCCATTTGGTCCTGTTTCCTGGCATATTTTGGAGGAATCAAGGCACTCCAATGTACCAAAAGTATACTCTCCCCTTATAATACTGTTAACCAAATTGATGAAGTGTTGACATTACGGTACGATCTTGAATGTAAAGTAGGTGGAAGCAAGTTTATCGTAACGGGAAAAGTCTACGGACTTGTAACCCGCATTTCATTACGATGTGACATGCGTAGAAGAGGATGACGTGTGTGTGTGTACAATATTTTTCATCATCTTAGTGTGTGTTTGTGTGTGTGTGTGTGTGTGTGTGTGTGTGTATGTAGCTAATATTTTACGCCATCTTAGCACTCTTCTCATTAACATATTCTCTTCTTCCCATCTGTTTGTTTACATGTGATAACCCCTGTAGACCGAAATTATTACTTTAATACATTTCTGTCTCCCACACTCTGACTCTATCTATCCTTCAAACCTTTTTGGATATTAATAGATACATTATTTATCAGTCTCTGTTTTTCTATCTATTTGTTTATCTGATCACTTTCATGTTATTCTGTTCATTATTATTCATTTATACTTTGCATATTTTCCTTCTCTCCCTCCCTCCCATTCTTTCCTTTCTCAGAACACACTATTTCCTTCCATTTTACATATTTCCACTACACTCTCTTTCTCTTTCATCGATCCTTCCCTACTTCTGAATACTTTCCCTGTTTCCCACCCCTCCATCTCCTCCTTTTCCAACTCTCATTCTCACTCTCACTCCATCCCTTCCACTCTTCTAAGCCCTCTCTCCCATCCCTCACTCCTTTTCAATTTTCTCTCCTAGCCCTCCCTCTTTTTCAACTCTCTCTCTCTCTCACCCACACACTTTCTTTCTCTCATCCACACACACTCTCTCTCTTTCTCATTCGCCTTCATATCATCCTCCTTTTACTACACTCACTCTCCCTCTCTCTCTCACACACACACACATATATACACACACACACACACACATACACACACACACACCCGCCTCTCACTCCAGCTGTCACCACTGCAAGGAGAACACAAAGAGCAGAGGGAGAAAAAACTGAGGTGCCAACACTTCCAATCACAATTTCCATAATAACTCTTCCATTGTTTTGTTGATTTCCCGAGGTTGGTGTTGGTGGTGGTGGTGTTGGTGTTGGTGGTGGTAGTACGGTGGTGTTGGGCCAGTAGTAGGGGAAGGCTATAGGGGGGGGGGAAGGGAGAACTGGCGTAGGGGAAGGGGAAGGAGAGGCAGCTGACAGAGGAAAAGGTAGAGGTAGATTTTAATGATAGGGGTTAGTTAGGTGCATGAAGGTGTTTGTTTGAGAAAGTAAAGATACCCAATGAAGAGAGGGGCTAGATCTATAGGTTTAATTATATAGAGAAGAGCATTTAGGGAAAGAGGTTCATTTTTGTTTATTATTATTATTATTATTATTTTTTTTTTTTGGGGGGGGGGTTACAATTGGAAAGAGTGATCTACGTAAAGAAATAGGGATGATTTGTGGAATATTTTCTTAGTAAGAGGGAAGTGCTGGGTAACTTGGATGAGGGAAGGGAGGGGAAAGAGAAAGATAGCAAATGAAAAGGGTGGGAAGGAAGAAAATGAACGAGAGAGAGACAGAGAGAGAGAGACAGAGAGAGAGAGAGAGAAAGAAAGAGAGCGAGAGAGAGAGAGAGAGAGCGAGAGAGAGTCATTACCCTGGGCAGTCAGGTGTCCTAAACAGAAATGAGAAATGAGGGAGGGAGGGAGGGAGGGAGAAATAGGACGGAGGGGAGAGGGAGGGAGGGAGGGAGAAATAGGATAGAGGGGAGAGGGAGGGAGGGAGGGAGGGAGAAATAGGATGGAGGGGGGAGGGAGGGAGGGAAGGGATGACAAGAGGCCAGGTAGGGAGGCAAAGAGGGAGAACGGAAAGGAGAGGGAAGGAGGTGAAGGGTACGAAGAAGGGAGAAAGAAGAGAAAGTAATTAAGTATACTATTGGTCTAAATATATATAAACACACACACACACACACACACACACACGTTTATATATGCATTAGTCTATCAATCTTTCTACTTTTCTATCGGTCTACTGTATGTTTGTCTATATGTTTATCACCATCTCTCTCTCTCTCTCTCGTTTTCTTCTTTCCTCACTTCCTCCAACTCCCAGTCCCAGTTGTCTTTGTATCTTCTCTTCTCATTCCCTCTTTCTCTTCCTCCATCTCTCTCCCTCAGTCCCTTACTGTATCTCCTTCCCTCCTTCCTTTCTCTCTCTCTCTCTATCTCCCTCTCTATCTCTCCCTCTCTATCTCTCTCCCTCTATCTCTATCTCTCTCCCTTTATCTCTATCTCTCTCCCTTTATCTCTATCTCTCTCCCTTTATCTCTATCTCTCTCCCTTTATCTCTATCTCTCTCCCTTTATCTCTATCTCTATCTCTATCTCTATCTCCTTGTCTTGGGTTGACCTTCACTCACCCTTTCTTCTTTTTCTTTTTCCTCACCTCATTTTCTATCTTCCCTCATCTCCTTGGTTCGTGTTTTCCTCCCTTTGCCTTTCCCTTCCTTCCTTCCTCCTTTCATTTTTTCTCTCACCCATTTCATTAGTTATATCTTCCCTTTCGCTCCACTTTCCCTATTCCTTCTTTCCTTTCCATCATCCCTTTTTACTTTCCTTCATCCCTTCTTACTTTCCTCCCTTCCTTTTCCTTTCCACTTTTCCCTTGCTACATAAGTTTCCTCCATCTCTTCTTTTTTTCCTCCCTTCTTTTTCACCCTTCCTCTCCCTTTCCTCCATCCCCTCCTCCTCCTTCTCTCTCTCTCTCTCCTTCCTGCACAACACGTCTGCAGACTGCCTCCTTCCTTCCTTCCTTTCCAATCACTGTAGGATATTGAGTTATTACCTACGTTAAGTGCTGCCTCGCCTCACAAAGCTCTCTCTCTCTCTCTCTCTCTCTCTCTCTCTCTCTCTCTCTCTCTCTCTCTCTCTCTCTCTCTCTCTCTCTCCTCCTTCACTTTCCCTTCCTCTTCTTCCTCTCTCTTTCTTCCTCTTCCCCGTTCTCTCCATCCCCTCCCTCTACACCTTTGAATTCCCTAGAGAATGGATAGTAATTGGATGAGGTGTTGTGTTGTGTTGTGTTGTGTTGTGTGTTGTGGTAGTATTGCGAATAACTGCACTCTATTATGTTGTATGATTCTGTGTTGGTTGTGTATTGCTGGTGTTGTGTGACGTTGTATGTATGTATGGTGTTGCTAAAGTTTTGTGATGTATCCTGTGGTGTATAATTATAGTGCTGTATTATTTGTTACATGACGTTATCTTATGGTGTGTGAATATTGTTGCTTGTGGTGTGAGTGAAAATTTATCTTGTGCTTCTTCTGCTGTTGGTGTTTTGTTGTGTTGATGGTGTTGTGTGAAACTTCATTAAAAAAATTCTCCTGTGTGATGATGCGTGTGATGTTGTATGTAAATGTATGTAATGTTGGTGATTGGCACTGTTAATTTGATCTGTGTTATAATGTTGAATGTTGAATGTTGAAGAAATAAAGTTACTTAGGATAGAGGTATATAGTGAATGTTGCAGGCAGTTTCGCTTCTTTATTATTACCATTTCTGTTTTCTACACACAATTTCAAACAATTTTTCTCCCTTTCTCTATGTCTTAATTTCTTTGCCTTTTTTTCTTCGTAATCTTTTGTTGTAAGTTCTCTTGTTCATTGTGCTATTTCATTTTTTCCTAATCATATTCTACTTATCTCCATTTTCCTTTTCCTCTGTTTATTTTTTATTCCATTTCTTCATCTCTATTGTCATTTTATCCATTTATTTTTCTAACTTTGTCTCTGTCTCCGTTTTCCGCTATCACACTTCTCTCTTTTCTTTCCCTCCTTCTCTCTCTCCCTCCCTCCCTTCCCATTATCACGCCTCTCACCCTCCCTCCAGTTATCACACCTCCCTCCCTCCCTTCCCTCTTCCTTCCTTCCTTCCTTCCTTCCTCTCAGTCCGTATCATCCAGGTTCCACCACAACATATATCTTCCTTTTTCTCTCTACCTCCCTCCCTCCCTCTCTCTCTCTCCCTCTTTCTCTCACTCTCCCTCTCTCTCACTCTCCCTCTTGCCCAAACAATCTCTTCCCTTACACCTCCTTCCCTACTCCTATTCCTTAATTCCTGCCTTTTCTATACGCCTCTCCCTTACTCTCTCTTCCACTCCAATCTCAATTTTCCTCGTCCATCTCTTTCTTCCTCTCTCCCATCTCCCCTTTCCCCCCTCTATCCCTCATCTTCCATTCTCTTCCTCTCTATTCCTCCTTCTACCCATCACTTTCTATTCTCTTCCTCTCCATTCCTCCCTCTTCCACTCCCATCTCCCTTTTCCTCTCCCATCTCCCCTTTTCTTTTCTCCTTACCTCCCTCTACCCCTCACCTTCCTTTCTCCCTTCCACCTCCCGTCCCCCTCCTCTTTCCCCTCTTCCCTGGCTGGTGTGAGGGGAAATTGGGTTGTGATAATGTTATGATCTGGTCCCGCACGAGGGGAAAACAGAGGGGAGGCGGAGGGGGGGGGGAAGAGAGAGGGGAAGAGGGGGGGGCTAGGGAGAGATAAATGCGGCAGTGTAGGGAAGAGAGAGAGAGAGAGAGAGAGAGAGAAAGAGAAAGAGAGAGAGAGAGAGAGAGAGAGATTCTGAAGTTTATAAGGTATTTTAATGGCAGCCACTAAACACACTGCTTTCTTTTTTTTTTTTGTGGTACCATTACACTCTTCCTGAATAGTTTCTGACTCAGTATAACAACAATAAAGGTGTGGGTGTAACAATTGAGGAGAACAGGGATCAGGCATATAGGAGATGGGGGGATATAGATGGAGATGGGACATAGGTAAGGCATGGGAAAGGAAGGAAAGAGACAAGATAAAGCATGGGAAAGGAAGGAAAGAGACAAGATAAAGCATGGGAAAGGAAGGTTAGAGAGAAGAGATGGGACATACGTAAAGCATAGGGATGGAAGGGAAGGAAAAAGAAGATATGTGAAAGGAAGGGCAGAGAGAAGAGATGGGACATAAAGTAAGGCATGGGGAAGGAAGGGAAGGAAAAAGAAGATATGTGAAAGGAAGGGTAAAGAGAAGAGATGGGACATAAAATAAGGCATGGGGAAGGAAGGGAAGAAACGAAGATGAGAGAGAGTATAATAAACACTGGTGAGGCAGGAGTAAGATGGGGCTGGTGGGGCTGGCTGGGCTGTGCTGGGCTGAGGTAATGGTGGGGTAATGGGAGGTAAGGGGAAGTGGGGAGGGGAAGTGGGGAGGGGAAATAGGATGACCCTCTGTTGATCTGTTTTCAAGAGCACTTCACCAGCCCTCACCACACCGGGGAGGAGGGGAGAGAGGAAGAGATGGGTATAGGGGGAGGAGAGGGTGGCGGTAGGAAGGGAGGAAAGGAGGAAGGGAGGAAAGAATGAAGGGTAGAGGAGAGGGATAGTGATAGTAGGAGGTTGAGTTAGTAGGAGTAGTATACAGAGGGAGGAGAAAGGATAGAAGGATGAGGATTGACAGGAAAATAATGATAGATTTGAGGGAATGGCATAGAGTGAAGGAAAGAAATGGAAAGGAATAGATGGAGGAAAAAGGCGAATAAATATGTCAGATAAAAGTGAAAAAACTTGAAGAAGAGGAGGAATATAATGAAAGAGAAAAATGTGGAAAACAAATGGGAAGAGAATATGAAATTAGATTAAAAAATAGAGTATATGTAAAGGAACAGACGGAGGAGGAGGAGAGAAAACAGGGGAAAGGAAAGGAGAGAAGAAGAAAGACAGGAGGAGAAAGAGGACCCCAAAGAAAGGAGAGCAGAAGGGGGAGAGAAGAAGAAAGACAGGAGGAGGAAGAGGACCCCAAAGAAAGGAGAGCAGAAGGGGGAGGGAAGAGGATGGGGAGAGGTAAAGCAAATATTGGGAAGAGGCAAAAAGACAAGTGAGGAGGGAGTGAGATGAAAGAGGGGAAAAGAAGGAAGGGGAGGGGAGGGAGGAAGAGAAGGGAAGCTGGCAAACCTGGAGGAAGAAAGAGGGAATTGAAGGAGAGAGTGAGAGAAAAAGTGAGAGAGAGAATGGGTGAGAAAATTATGGACTTTACTTATAAAAATCATGATGTATTTTTCTTTATTCTTTATAGTGTGTGTTGAACTCATCTTTAGCTTCTTCATGGTTGTAGATTTTTAATTGGAATCAACTTGATATTGATATACTGTGTTAGTATCATTATCATTAGTGCCATTACAGTTATCATAAAATTACTTTTCAATATATAAGACTGTAATTATCACCAATAACATCATTAATATCTCCAAAGAAGTAAGGCGGGTGTAGGGTTTTCTTTTAAGAGAACTGAAACCTAGTTTGCTCTCAAAACAGTGTGAGGAATTAGTTGCCTTTCAATTTGTCTACTAGAGAATACTGGGTTGATATTATCGTTTGTCAGTCTACATTGAAAAGAGGCGACACTTGCACTGTGAGGTTGAAGGGTTGATTTAGTGTTGGTTGCCTCAGGTGGTTGTGGTGGATCCCCGCCCTTCCCTCTCCTACACACTCACCCTCACTCTCCACACACTTAGAAGTACCCTTTGACCAGTCCTGGGAAATGTACACACGCATGCATACACACACGCTCACACATATGTAAACACACTCATATATGTTTGCAGGACACATACACACATTTATTCACACATGCATAATTTATTTAATCACACATGCATACATATACATGTAATTATATACATGCACATACACACACAAACATTACACATTAGTAGTTCACATTACGCATTCACATTCACAAATACACATTCGAAATAATTCACAAGATCATGCTAAAGGCATCTCACATTTTCATGTACTGTAATGTGCCAATGAGTTTCATTGCTCATTGTTGTAACAAATATTGATTTAATCCAATTGTGCCACCAAACAAACTCCCCGGTGTAGGTACTGACACATTATGGAAAATTGGTGACTTCCAGTTCATTGGATGTAAACACACACCCTCCTTGAAGCAAGATCTAATATACTTCTTCCTGCACGAAAGAGTTAACACAGCATTGTATCTCTCTTTTAGAAACAACGAATTTGCACACAGTTTCAACTTTCTTTACAACGAGTATGGTCGGTGGTGTACCTAATGTACAATAAGTATCATCGACAGCAGATATTAGTTTCAATGTCTCAGGCAAATAATTAACAAACCACATTGACATTAATTAAGACCTGAGAGATGTTCTGTATACAACTATAATGCATTTCTGTAACTAAAGGTGACGTTGTTAAGATGTTTATTGCGACTGTATGCGTCTTACTTCATTAAATTGTTGTTTCAATTTTAATGTCCATCAGAACAGTTTTAAGTGGTTGCGTGACGGTGACAGAGAGTGATTAATTGACAGAGAGAGAGAGAGAGAGAGAGAGAGAGAGAGAGAGAGAGAGAGAGAGAGAGAGAGAGAGAGAGAGAGAGAGAGAGAGAGAGAGAGAGAGAGAGAGAGAGAGAGAGAGCGGGAGAGAGAGATTGATGAGTAAAAGAGAGGAGAGATCGAGAGAGAAGGGGAGAGGGGGGAGTGAGAGAGTGAGGGAGAGGGTAAGTGTACAAACATTGGACTAACGGTGCCCTGTTTACATTGGAAGAAGATGGGGTTGGAGAGAGAGAGAGAGAGGAGAGAGAGAGAGAGTGAGAGAGAGAGAGAGAGAATGAGAGAGAGGAACCAGTTCTCAAGAGGGAATCGTTAATCAATGATACAAACAAGATATTATTATTGTGTCAGTTGAAGAGACAAGAGGAAGGGTGTTTGGCAGGGTGAGGGAAAGAGGGGGGGGGAGGTAGGGTAGGGTGGTAGGGGGGTAGGGAGACAAGAAGGTGGAGTCGTGAGTGAAGGGAGACAGGAATAGGGAAGGTGATGGAGTTAGGAGAGTGTGTTTTAGCAGAGATAGATAGAGGGAAGGAATGTGGACAAGGATAGGAAACGAGAGGGTGGAATGATGCTTAACAAAGGCAGAGAATTAAGGAGAAGGAACGTAATAGTAGGAAGGGTATACTGCTGGCAAGGGGTGTGTGTGTGTGTGTGTGTGAGAGAGAGAGAGAGAGAGAGAGAGAGAGAGAGAGAGAGAGAGAGAGAGAGAGAGAGAGAGAGGCGGGTACTAGTGTGCAGGGTAGAGGGAGCGAGTATAGCATTGACAAGCAGTAAAAGTAGGTAATTTTCGTAGCCTACAGATAGATGTATGATTGAGATAGTAACAGTGAAGAGATAAGGAAAGGAGACAAAATGAGAACTGGGAGAAAAGTGGGAAAAGAACACCACAAAGAAAAGAAAAGGGAGAAAAGGAGTAAAGGAGGGAGAAGTAAAGGGGAAAAGGAGGGAAGAAAAGGAGTAAAGGAGAAAAGGGGAAATGGAGTAAAAGGGAAAAACCAAGTATCCAAAGGAGTAGGACTGAGAGTAGTAGTGTGTGTGTGTATGTGTGTGTGTGTGTGTGTGTGTGTGTGTGTGTGTGTGTGTGTTGCCGTGTGAGGACAGCGACTGGTCTCCCTTGGGAATCTCTATAATGTTTTTAATGGGAAATCTTAAGTATCTCTTTCGATCTGACTGAACCAATAGACTCACTGATGATATATATATGTTCCTTCCTACACACCTTGTTGTTCTCTACACCCCCTGGTTCTTCTTACGTCTACACCATTTCTACACATGTTACCATTCATAAACTTTGCACGCCGTATTGGCTACACACGTTATAATATTACACACTCCTCCCTGCACCCTATTCCTATCTACACACACTCTTCCTCTCTACACACACCCTTACTATCTACACACTCCTCCTCTCTACACACTCATACATTCATCCTCCCTACACAGTACACACGCACCCTCCCTACACACACACAACCCTTCCTACACACACACACACACATTCACCCTCCCTACACACACGCACACACACTCCCTCACTACACACCCACCCTCACTACAACACACAGACACACCCTCCCTCACGACACAAAAACACACACAGACACACCCTCCCTCACGACACACACACTTACCCTTCCTCCCTACACACACACACACTCACCCTTCCTCCCTACATACACACACACATACACCTTCCCTACACACACACACCCTCCCTCACTACCTACACACACATACACCCTCCCTCACTACCTACACACACATACACCCTTCCTCACTACACACACACCACACCCTCCTCCCTACACACCCTACCCCTGTACAAACCCTGTCGATAGCTTTCATCAAACAGGTATCTGTATATTCGACGAACTAATTTACAACTCATATATAATTTCCGATCTCCTGTTTGATTACTTATTAAATAGAGGAAAAAAGAGCGATGCTGCAACCCGGCCCGACGGGATGTTCGTTCGGCGATTTTTATCTCTTTTATAATATGATGCTAGTGATATCATTCCTCTTGTTGTTGTTGTTTTTATTTTTTATTTTGCCTGGTGTTTTATTTACATTGATGTCGTTGGTTTGTTTGTTTGTTCTCACTCATTTTTCATGGTTACTATTTAACACTATTATTATTGAGGTGATAGAGTATTAAATAGTAATGATGAAAATAAGTTGTTATTATTATTATTATTTTTTTTTATTTGTCATTTATTTATCTTTTATATTTTTATTTATCTTTATATTTATCTCTACTTTTACAATACATGTTTTTCTATCCTTGTTACAGAACCATAGTTGACTTTGGTATTTTAAACCTTATAATTATATTTTTTTACTTTAGTATTTTGTTTTTATTATTACATATTAGTACTTGTTAATGAATTAGGTAACCGACATCAAAGTGTGTGTGTGTGTGTGTGTGTGTGTGTGTGTGTGTGTGACAGTATTATGAAATCGAATTAAGTACGTTTATCATTTAATATTTGTGTATACGAGTGTGTGTTCGTATGAGAGAGAGAGAGAAAGAGAGAAAGAGAGAGAAAGAAAAAGAAAGAGAAAGAGAAAGAAAAAAAAGAGAAAGAGAGAGAGAGAAAGAGAAAGAGAGAGATACCAGTAAGAGAAGAAGGAAATAGGAAGGAAATGGGAAGGAAAATAAGCCAAAAAAATAGGAAGAAAATGAGGAGGAGTGTTAGTAAATATTTGTATGTATGTGTGTACGTATGTATGTATGTGTGTATGTACAGTTGCCAAAAAAGGTATTGCGACAAATCTTGTTAGAATTTTAACCCTAGTAATATCCATAACTATTTGTAGGGACTATAAGCATGTATAATAGAAGGAAATATACATATCCTTCTGTAATACATACTTATAATCCCTACAAACAACTATGGACATTAATATATTTAATGTTGTATCAATAGTTGCCTCTTATGCTTAGATAGATAGAAATAGATAGATAGATAGATAGACAGATAAGAGATAGATAGAAATAGAGACAGATAGAGATAGATAGAAAGATATAGATAAAAATAAATAGATAGAAATAGAGACAGATAGATAGAGGAAAATGGAACACAAGTTTTGAACAGAGTATAGTTTCCCAATCACCCATTTCCCAATCATCCAGTTCCTCAATCACCTAGTTCTCCAATCACCCATGTCCTCAATCACCCAACTCCCCAATCACCCAGTTCCCCAATCTCCCAGTTCACTTCCCAGTCTATCACCCAGTTCACTTCCCAGTCTATCACCCAGTACCCCATCATCCAGTCCATCTACCCTCTGACCAGACTGAGGTCCCTGGGGGTGCTCACAAAAATTGCCTCCCATTGTCACCGTCCACAAGGATCAGGGGGGCGGGGGGGGGGGCAGGGGGGACGATGGGGTGGGAAAAGAGGGGCGAACGAAGGAGAAGAGGAAGTGGGAGAGGAAAGGAGAGAGAGAGAGAGAGCTGGAAGATGGAGAAAGGAAAGACAGAAAGTAAGAGTAGACTCGGTTGAGGAGTAAAAGATATTTCAGTAGATGATATGCTTAGGGTCGAGTCTCATAGTGTTAATCTAAACCATATAAAATGATCTACCTTTTATTCACCCACTGTCCCCTCCTTTATAACTTTCTTCCTCCTAATAAATATCCCCTATTTATATACCGCATAATTATAATCAGTACATAATACCAAGATAGACAGACAGACAAACGCAGATACGAGTCATATACACACCTAGCTGTATTGAAAAGGTCTCCTAATAGACTACTACATTTACTCTCAATAACTGTGATGCCATATCCACTTTGAAGGAGGACATCCATAGACTCGTTCTCTGTCACTCTATTCTCCACGGGTCCCGATCACATTTGTAGCGATTGATGGGGTGGCTGCTGTGTTGAGAGTGAGTGAGTGAATGAGTGAGTGAATGAGTGAGTGAGTGAGTGAGTGAGTGAGTGAGTGAGTGAGTGAGTGAGTGAATGAGTGACTGAATGAGTGACTGAATGAGTGAGTGAGTGAGTGAGTAAGCTGAATGCAGGAATTGATTACTTTTATAGGGATTGGGGAGGAGGATAACCAACCTTTTGTAACGTCATATAATAGTGTGGTAAAAAGAGACATTTTGTGTCAGTGAATCTGGTGGCTTGAAAACCTGATGATGATGGTGATGATTGAGGGGTTTGTGTAATAACTCCTGTCACACATTTCTCGGCTCATAGCAATTTTACGTCTCCATGAATCGATCCCACTTTCTTGGCCGTTTGTTTGACTTGGGTACAGATGGGGACACGTGTATACAGACCCAACGGAGACCGACCAGGCCCCTCCTCAGAGAGCCTTCTACTTTGCTATCCCCCCTATCTACGACTATCACTGGGGAGTATTATTTTCTCTACCATTAATTCTCAAATCAGGTCACCTTGTGTTTCGTGTAAAAATGAAACTGTGTAACTCATCAGCTATAATTATATGGGAAGGACAAGACGTGTTTTGCGAAGGTGAGTAGTCCTTCCTTAATTAAGCTCAAGTTTGTCTATTTCATATGCTCGCAACTGTACATCCGCCAAGGTGAATAGTTACTGCATATGAGCCGGTAAACTCTCAAATCCACTGAATAATGAAAAAAAAAAAAAAAAAAAAATAATAATAATAATGATAATAATAATAAATAATAATAATAACTTTGTTCTTGACTGTGGTAGTTAGTTAGTATATACGAAACCAGTCACCATTTACTACTGCAACATATTCTCTTAATTCGTCTTCGATTATTCTAAGGAGCCTTATTCTTTACTGTACTTTCCCTCATACTTCTTGCTTCATTAGGATAGCTTACTCAAACAGCTTAATAAAGACTAAAAGTTCTGTCATTAATTGAAAGTAGTCATTTTCTTTATATTATCTTTTTTTTTTTTCATCTCGTTCCTCTCTTTTTTCATATTTTTTTATTCTCCTTCCGCGTCCTCCTCCTCCTCTCCTCAAATTGACTCTATACCCAGGGGAGACGAGAGAGAGAACGGGAGGGAGGGAGGGAGATAGATGGAGAGAGGGAGATTGATGGAGAAAACAGACAGACTGACGACAAACAAACAGACAGACAAACAGACAGGCAAACACAGACAGACAGACGGAAGCAAAAAGACAGACAGACAGACATACAGACAGGTAAACACAGACAGACAGACAGAAGCAAAAAGACAGGCAGGCAGGCGAACAGACAGACACCGAAAGAGAGGCAGACAGAATATGGAGAGGAGGAGAAAGAGAGGGAGAAGTAGGTCTGCGAGGAGAGATAAGATTTTAGGGAGTGAGGAGGGAGATATGACAGGAGTATAAAGTTGCCTACATACAGTGTCTTCTCCCTCCCTCCCCCTCTCCCCCCACACCCTCTCTTCTATCTCTCTCATCCATTTTTCTCATGTCCATTATTCTCCCCTATCCCACTCCTCTTTACTAACATCAGGGTTCCTAGAGGAGAGAAGGAGGGGGGTAGAAGGAGAAGAGGAGAGAAGAAGAGAGAGACTGACAGACAGAGACAGATAAAGAGAGAGACTGGGAGTGAAGGTTGAGGGAGGGAGTTATGGGGTGCTGCAGAGAGAGAGAGAGAGAGAGAGAGAGAGAGAGAGCTTGGAGGAAGGAGGGGAGGGAGAATGGGAAGGGTCGGCCGTCCGTCCCCTCACATTACCTACCCCAGATCATTTATTTCTTCAGATTAATTCGACACGATGGTAATTCGTTTTTTGGAGACTCTCGTGGGAGGGAGGGAGGGGCGGAGGGAGGGAGGGAGGGGCGGAGGGAGAAAGGGAGAGGCGGCAGTGAGGAGTGGAGGAGGAGAACAGGAAGGAGGAGGGGAATATGGGAGGATGGAAATGGGAAAAGGCTGAGCGCGTGGGAGGGAGAGAATATTGTAGGGATTAGGGAAAGAAAGGAATGTGAGAGAAATATAGGTAGTCTGCAAGGGGTGGAGGGAGAAAGGGGGAGGGAAATGAAGGAAGGATGGTAGAGAAAATGAAGATAAAGAGAGGGGAAGAAAGGAAAGAAGAGAGCAACCAAATAAGAAGGGGAGGAGGGAAGTAAGGAAACGGTAAACGAACGAAGATATGTTATTTCCTCTCTTCCTTCCCTATAAACTCCACTCCCTTCCCCTCCCTATATCTCCCTCTCCCTTCCCCTCCCCCTTACATACCATCCCTTACCCTCCTTTCCCTTCCCTCTTACATCCCATCCTTTCCCCTCCCCATATCTTCCCCTCCCTTCCCCTCCCTCTTACATACCATCCCTTCCCTTCCCTCTTACATACCATCCCTTCCCCTCCCTTCCCTTCCCTCTTACATATCATCCCTTTCCCTCTCCCTAACTTCCCCTCCCCCCAGCAGCCAAGATACTCCACATAATTTTAAAGGTTGGGAGTGGGGCCGCCCTCTCATTAATCCCTCTCAGTCAGGCGGGTGACACTCCACGTCGCGGGACTGGGCGTTGGGGAGGAAGGGAGGGAGAGGGATGTAGATAAGGGAAAGAGGAAAGGATGGTGGTAGATGGATGGAAGAAAGAAAGGTATAGGTAGAAGGAGTTGAATGTAGGATGGGAGAAGCATGAATCAGTAAGGAAGGGACTGTGGTAAGTGTTGGGGGAAAGTAGATGAGGGTCTTTCTGTTAATGGGGACTGGGTAAAGGAATGGGATGGGTTGAGGGATGAAGCTGGGTTGAGGGATTGGATGGATTAAGGTAAGAAATGAAATGGGTTGAGGGATTGGATGGGTTGAGGGATGGAATGGGACCAGGGTAGGAAGGGCAGGAGGGCCAAAAATAGCATGAGGAGTTGGGGAGAATAGGAGGGACAGTCTGGGGCTGGTTTGGGGCAGGGGGTTGAGGAGAAGGGACAGGGGGCTGGACTGGGTTGGGGTAGGGGGCTGGGTTGGGGACTCGCTGGGGCGCGATCTTCAGCCGCCTGGAAAATTGGAAGTGGAGATTCGGGGAGAGGAGGAGGAGGAGGAGGAAGAAGAAGAAGATGGAAAAGAAAGAGATGGAGGAGAAGGGAATGAAAGGAGGAGGAAGGAGAGAAGGAATATTGGAGGAGGGAATTGAAGAAAAGAGTAGGAGGAGGGAGAAGACAGAGGTAAAGAGTGGATAAGATGAGGAAAAGAAGAGGAAGAGTAGCCGGGAAGAGGAACAAAAAAGATAAAAAAAAAATGGAATACGAGTAAGAGTAGGAGGGGAGAAATAAAGAGAAGATTGGAGGGGTAAACTTTAAATGGTTATGTAGAGAACTAATGCTCTCTGGCTCGTCCACCCTAGGGAGGGGGGGGGAGGAGGGGGAGGGGGAGGGGGAGGGAGACTGTGTGTGTGCGTTTGTGTGTGTGTTGATTAACCTGTTCTTGACTCATGCTGAAACGTCTAAATATTTTTGGATGTATGCGTGAATGAGTTCTTGGGAATAATTTGGATAGTAATTAAATACCCACGCAAATTCTAAAATACACACACACACACACACACACACACACACACACACACACACACACACACACACACACACACACTATCACAGAGACAATCATGGTGACTGAATAATGGATCAGTCTTAGTGAATTCTCTCACCTCGAATGATGGTGGTCGTGGTGGTAGGTGTGTTGGTATTGGTGGTAGGTGTGGTGGTAGGTAGGTAGGTAGGTAGGTGTGGTGGTGTTGGTGGTAGGTGTGGTGGTGTTGGTGGTAGGTGTGGTGGTATTGGTGGTGGTAGTGGTAGTTGTCGTATTACATTCAAAGCAAACCTTACTTAACTCTAAACTTAAAAAAATAAATACAAAACAATCAGGAAGCCACAAATTCCCAAGATTAAAAAACGCAAAACATGAAAAACAAAACCCCCATTCAGCCCCAAACGTAAAATAAATAAATCCCACACCCAACCATTATTCCCTTTGTTTTATTTCCATCATTTGTTGGAATTATATTTTTGTGTGTGTTCCAGTGGTCCTGTTCCCATAGACGGTCGAAACAATAACTGTAACAAAAATGCCCTCGATACATCAGAGAGGGAAAAGAGTGATGGAGGATTAAGCATTTTTTTTAATATAGGGGATCGAGAGAGAGAGAGAGAGAGAGAGAGAGAGAGAGAGAGAGAGAGAGAGAGAGAGAGAGAGAGAGAGAGAGAGAGAGAGAGAGAGAGAAGAGAAGAGTTTAAGTTACTGGTTGATGCACGTGACTTACACATATCTTTTATTAATGTTTATTTAAGTAGTCCAGTTTCTGTAGTTGATGCTTTAAAATTCCATAATTGATTTCACTCCCAAACAAACAGTGTATAAATTGGGATCTTAATAGGTCTGGTTACTGATGTCCTAAAACAAAATCCAAAAGGTGTGAAAGTAGATAGAAGAAGAACTCCTCCTCCCCCTGGAGAAATATCCTTCCCTCCCTCCCCATGTGGAATGGAGAAATTATAAATATTCTTCCTCCTCTCCCTCCATGTAGTAGTAGTAGTAATAGTAGTAGTAGTAGCAGCAGCAGTAGTAGTAGTAGTAGTAGTAGTAGCAGTATTAGTATTAGCAGCAGTAGTAGCTGTAGCAAAAGTAGTAGTAGTAGTAGTAGACTTAATAAAGACGAATGGACTGACGGACGTGGAGGTATGCATTTTACTGATTGTCGCCTTCCTTCTGTGTGTGTGTGTGTGTGTGTGTGTGTGTGTGTGTGTGTCTACTTTTCTTTCTCACCACCCCGTCATTACCCCACACGTACGAGGAGGAAAAAGCTGGATTATGACATGCTGCTGTAATGTTATAGAATGACGTCGCATGACCTTACCGCACCACAAAATAGTTTCTTTTATATCGCATTCATTTTGGTGTGTGTGTGTGTGTGTGTGTGTGTGTGTGTGTGTGTGTGTGTGTGTTAGGGTAGATGCAAGATATATTCTTTCCTATTTTCGTAGATATAAATAAGATTCTGTCGTTTGCCAACTTGTGCCAAATAACATAATACTTTCCTTGGTAAGGTTTGGAGGAATCAATCGCCACAAATATACCAACAAAATCTTAGTCTTTCTTAACAAAACATTATCTGACTATATAGAGTCGCAAAAATTGGATAGGTTCGGGTCTTTGCTTTATAGTTGCGTGTTGCTATATGTGTTTATATGCTCAGAAGAGGAATTCAAAACGGATTAAATTTACTCCCCCCCCCCCAAAAAAAAAAAGCTAATATTACCCAGGTGAACCCTAATGCAAATGAAAGAAATGTTAGGTGTTCAGGGTGACTATTAATGAGTGTGTAGTGTTCCCATCCCTCACTCTCATTTCTCTCTGGGTGTCACGGCATTTTCATTCATTCTTCTTCCTCCCGTCCCTCTGTAAATGACTCCCAGGTGAAGAACTATTAATAAGGATCCCCAGCAAGGATTTCCAGGACCTAGTGGAAGGTAAATGACGCCACGGTAAGAACTCCCATACAGATATATAATTTTATACTGTACTGTACTGTATATTCCAATTAATTTACCCCAGTTACTAAGGTCTATTCAAGTAAGTAAAAGGATCCCAGTACTGACTTTAATTAAGAACTCCCAGTAAGGTCTTGTGGTAATAAAGACTCCCCCCCCCCCACGTTATAGAACTAATAATAAATTGTCCCAGTAAGGTTTCCCAGGGTTTGGACTCCCACCAAACACACACACACTCACTCTATGTAGTCCTCAGTAAGACCTCCCAGTAAGTACTAGTAGGTAATGACTCACAGCCACTAGTGACTCCCTGGTAAGGAACTCACACACAACGACTCCAGTAATAAGTCAGTTATACAAAAACAAAAAAAAGTCCTGACGGAAACGGACTCCTGTTGGCCTGACTGACTGATTGACTAACTGACTGACTGATTGACTGACTGACTGACTGGTAGCCGTGCTGTGAGTTTACATGTTCTGTTGACGTTCCCTGTATGTTTTTTCGCACCATTTTTATTATTTAGTCTTTTTTGTTGTTTTGGTATAGTAGAGAAATGAAATATAAGGATGAGGAAGTGGAAATTTATGTTAAAAAAAATTGCATCGGAACACAGCGTCATCCAAATGAATATTTTTATTCTCTTTCTCTCTCACACACTCTCTCTCACTCACACTCTCACTCACTCACTCACTCACTCACTCACTCACTCACTCACTCACACACACACACACACACACACACACACACACACACACACACACACACACACACACACACACACACACACACACACACACACACACACACACACACACACACACACACACACACACACACACACACACACACACACACACACACACACACACACACACACACACACACACACACACACACACACACACACACTCTCTCTCCGCCTCCCACCCCCACCCCCCTCTCTCTTTTTTCCTGGAACGAATGGCAACTTTTAAGTCATTTCGGGCGGTGTTGCCGATGTGTGATGGAGGGTGGGCCGGCGTGTGGCTTCGCTCTCCCTTCTCTCCATCCGCTTTTCCACCTCTTCCACGCACTCAGTCCTCGTGTGGGATGGAGGGGCGGATAGAGGAGACGGGGACGATGCTTTCAGGTCCACCGGCGGTTCGGATTGAGCGAAAACCAGAGCAATATCGGGGAAAACGAAGAAATTTGAGAGGGTCGAGAGGCAGTGAAATGGACGAAGGCCTCTGGAACTCCAATCCCCCGGAGAGCCACAGTCAATTATGGCAGAGAATTAAAGAGACGCGGAGACGATAGATGGAGGGAATAACATTGGGAGATGGGAGATTACGCAAGAGGGGACGGGAGGAGAAGAGAAGGGAAGAGAAGGAGAGAGAGGTTATGGGAGAAGAGGATGAGAGAGAGGTTATGGGAGAAGAGAATGAGAGAGAGGTTATGGGAGAAGAGGATGAGAGAGAGAGGTTATGGGAGAAAGGATGGTAGGAATGAGGGAAGAATGTGGAAACGAAGAAGAGAAACATAGAAAGATATGAGGGAAAGTATGACACAGAAGAGAAAAGAGATAAATAACAAAAAGAAAATACTGATAGGTAAGATACAGTAAAAAAGAGAAGGGGGAAGGAAGAGGGAGAAAGTGAGAAGAGAACAAGAGAATAAAGGGAGGTATGAGGAAAGGAAGAATAACTAATAGGAGATAGAGGAAGATGATTAATGGAAGAGATAGCATAAGAGAGGTATTGAGAAAGGCAGGAGAAAGATTGAAATGGTTTAAGAATATAAGAAATAGAGAGGGAGAGAGCTGCAAGAAAGGTAAAGAAGAGAGAGAAGAAAGAAAATAATATAAAGAAGAGAGGAAAAGAGAGACGAAAAGAGAAAAGGAAGTACAGAGGAAGCAATAGTAAATGATAATACAAAAGAGAATATACATAAGGATGGAGAGAAGAAAGTATAAGGATTAAGAAGAAAGTATAAGGATTAATGTATCGATTTAAAAAAAGTTTGAAAATGGGAAAAGAGTAGAAGAAAAGAAATGAAAATAAATACAGGTGACCAAAAAAAAAAATAGAAGAAATGATAGGAAGGAAAAGATAGATGGAAGGAAAATTTTGAGGACGGAAGAGAGGAAAGAATGAAGGGAAAGAAATGGGATAAAAAAAAAATGCTTGAGTGAATTCATTGGGGGTATAGAAGAGGGGAAAAATGGAGGGGAAGCAAGGGAAGGGATAGCAGAGATAATAATAATAATAAAATAGTTTGGAAGTAGAGGAGAAAGAGAGAGAAGATAAAGAGAGGGAAACAGACATATATTGAAGAACGGTTTCGAATTAGGGCAAACAAAAGTGAAAAAATGAAAGAGAAGGGAAAGGGGAGGATATAAATGGAAGAGAGAGTTTAGTGGGATAGGGAGGAAGGCGAGTTACGGAAGAGAGGAGAGGATAAAGGGAGATTAAGGAGGAGGAGGAGGAGGAGGAGGGTTGTGGGTGAGGGAAGAGAAAGGTGAGAGAGATACTGGATAAATTTATATTTATAGGGATATAAGAAAAGGGGAATAGGCGGGAAAGGGATGTTTTGGAAGAGGTAGATGACGGAATAGGAAAAATGAAATTCAGGAGAGATAGGACAGTAAATATATAGATATAAATTGAGATGAGGAATGTTAAATGGAGATTCTCATGTTGGTATATTGCAAGGCTATTGATTCCTCCTAATTGTACCAGAAATCAGATTCCCATAATGGCACTAATAGGGAATCTGTTTCATGGCATAGTTTGGAGGAATCAGAGACCTTCCAATTCACCAACAAGAACGAACATCTCCCCTTAAGAGGATGGAGAAAACTGGAGTAATTTGATAAGTATAAGAGTGAGAGAAATTAAAAGAGGCAACACAGAAAATGAAGAGGTATGGAATTAATGTTTGGGATGAAAGTAAGAGAATGTGGAAACTCTGAGGTGAAGAGTAAATTATCGAAAGGAAGAAATTATGATAAATTAAAAATTGGAAAGAAACGAGAAATCATGAGGAAAATAAAAAATAATGATAATAAAGTAAACCGTAAATATAAAAAATAATGATAATAAAGTAAACCGTAAATGGAAGATAATAAATAGAAGGAATTTGAAGAAGAAAAAATGGATAAATAAAAATGATTAAGAAACATGAAAAGCTATGGAGAGTAATTATGTGAAAGAATGAGAGCAGATTTTTACCCTAAACAGACTTTATCTACAGTACATATGTCTTACCCTACCCACCTTGTTCCTTATACTCTGTCTCTCACTTTCTCACCTTTCCTCCATACTCTGTGCCTCTAGTCTTCCCTATACACCTACCCTTTCTCCATCTCACCCCCCTCCTCCTCACCCCTTCCTCACTCCTAAACCCCCCCTCCTCACCCCCCTCCTCACCCCTCACCCCCTCCTCACTGATCTACTGTACACACCTCAGTTTTGTGTTGGTAATGGGTGTGTTAGTGTGGTTTTATGAGTGTGAAGTATGTTAAGGAGAGACGGTGGGTCGGGGGTTAGTGTGTGTACGAGTGGGTTTGCATGGGTGTTGGTGTGTGTACGAGTGGGTTTGGGTGTGGCTGTGTGCATGGGGCGGTGGGCTGGACTGAATTTGGAAGTGGGTGCATGGGTGTGGATGTGTGAGGATGTGGGTGTCGTTTATAATCGTGGGTGGATGTGTGGAAGAGAGTGTGAGTGAACATGCATTGAAAGTATTGATATTTATGTGGAGGTGAGTGACTGTGGATGCGTATAAGTGTACAATTGATGAAAGTATGGTTGTCAGTGTGAGTAGGTATGTTTGTGTGAGTAAAAGTATAGGTGTTGGAGTGAATATGATAGTGTGTAGTTGTAGGGAAGGAGAAAAAAGACAAAAAAGCTCTAGAGATAAGACATTTTTGTGATGAAGGTGAATGTTAAAAAGGATACATGCAGGTGAGTGTGGGTGATTGATTGAGTGTGGTTTTCTCGTCTCCTATAGGTAGTTGATATTTGAGAGTTCTATATAGTACGTCCTTCCTTGCATCCCACCTTTCCATACCTTTCTCTCTTTCCTTATGCTCTACACCTCTCTCTCCCTACGTAATTTTTACATCTCTCACCTCACCTCCCTTCTTGCTCTCCACACCTCTCCCCCCATCCACACCTCTCCTCCATCCACACCTCTCCCCCCATCCACACCTCTCCCCCATCCACACCTCTCCTCCCTCCACACCTCTCCCCCCATCCACACCTCTCCTCCCTCCACACCTCTCCTCCCTCCACACCTCTCCTCCCTCCACACCTCTCCCCCCTCTCATGTAGCCCCTCAGCACTCGGTAATTACCCTATATTAACAGATATTAAACGGAGGAACGAGCATGTAAACACCTGACTCTCTCTCTCTCCACTCTCTCTCTCTCCACTCTCCCTTCCTCCACACCCCTTCCCTTATAATTCTCTCTCCACCCCCCATACCATTCTCTTTATCTCCTCCTATATTCTCTCTATCTCTTATCAAAATCCTTTCCACTCCTTTCCTCCTTTTCATTTCCATCTTATAAATATTTCCACATCCCCAGTCCACTTTGCCCTTTTAAACTCCTTCCCCCTCCACTCTCCCCTTCCATCGTCCTTCACCCTTCACACACACACACACACACACACCATTTCCATATTTTAATTTCCTCCCCTTCCCTCCAGCCTCCCCCTTCCACCTTGTACTACTCGGTCATTACCTCATATTACCAGATATAAAACTATGGCGTCGGCATGTCAACACACTCCCCAGCCCTCCTTAACCTGTCCAGCTCCCCACCCAACCACCCATGTGCCTCCCATTTGGCCCTCCCTTCTCATCCCCCACCCTTCTCATCCCCCACCCAGCATCCCTTCTCATCCCCCACCCTTCTCATCCTCCCACCCAGCATCCCTTCTCATCCCCCACCCTTCTCATCCCCCACCCAGCATCCCTTCTCATCCCCCACCCTTCTCATCCCCCACCCAGCATCCCTTCTCATCCCCCACCCTTCTCATCCCCCACCCAGCATCCCTTCTCATCCCCCACCCTTCTCATCCCCCACCCAGCATCCCTTCTCATCCCCCACCCTTCTCATCCCCCACCCAGCATCCCTTCTCATCCCCCACCCTTCTCATCCCCCACCCAGCATCCCTTCTCATCCCCCACCCTTCTCATCCCCCACCCAGCATCCCTTCTCATCCCCCACCCTTCTCATCCCCCACCCAGCATCCCTTCTCATCCCCCACCCTTCTCATCCCCCACCCAGCATCCCTTCTCATCCCCCACCCTTCTCATCCCCCACCCAGCATCCCTTCTCATCCCCCACCCTTCTCATCCCCCACCCAGCATCCCTTCTCATCCCCCACCCTTCTCATCCCCCACCCAGCATCCCTCCTCAAACTCACTATCCCATCCCTTGTCTGTCCCTCCAGGCTTGGGTGTTCAACAACTTGTGGTATAAAATAAAATATACAAATGAACGCAAGAGTATGTACAGTTGCTAAACTATGTATATAATGAAGGGAAAATTAAAATGAGTAGGATTCGGTGCAAGAAAGAGAAAGGAAAGGATTATGGAGTAAAAATAACTAGAACATTAATAAAAATAAATTAGATGAGAAGTAGAGAGAAGTAGAGCAGAACTGTTTGTCGAAGGAGCTATAAAATATTTGTGAAAAAAAAAATGGATTAACGAAAAAAAAAAAATGGATCGAACATGCAAGAATGATTGAGTGAATAACAGTGCAAGGATAAAAAATAATTTGAAGCAGCATAAGACAAAGTTATTGATGGATGGAAATAAATGTCGCTGGCGGGCAGGGAGGAAAAGGAAGGATAAAGTTAAATGAGGGAGGAAAAGGAAGTGAGGCAGGGATAGTAGTGAGGGAAGTGGATTAAAGATAGTAGAGAGGGAAGTGGGGGAGGGATAGTAAAGAGAGAAGAATGGAAGAGGAGAACTGCAGTATAAAAGGTCGTAATAGGCAAGAACAGACGTGGTGTTGACGATGGCGTGGTACGATGACTACACACACACACACACACACACACACACACACACACACACACACACACACACACACACACACACACACACACACACACACACACACACACACACACACACACACACACTCTACAGATCCATCCATCGTACCTGTGCCACGCGACCATCACACCACGTATATTCTTGTCTACGAACCACAGATGGGATGGGATGGGATGGGACGGAAAGGGTTGTCATCAGAAGTCCCCCTGTCCCTCCCTCCTCCCTCCTCTTCCACTTGCTACCTTCATCCCCAAATCCATTTATCCCTTCCATTTTTTATTATGTTCCTCTTTTTTATATATACCCCTCTGGTTTTATATATCTCTCCTCTATTACCGTACCTCTTTTTTATATATATCATCTGGTCGAGTAGATTCTGACCTACGACCATCTTCATCTCTGTTTACCATCAATAAAGATAGATTGGATTTTTTTTTTTCTGTTTTCTCTTTTTCTTTGTTTCTTTATTTTTTTTTTTATTTTTTTTTTTTTTGAGGGGGTTAGAATTGAGGTAATCTAAATGCACGCAGACGTATAAACTTCCTTTTCTATTTTAAGGGGTGTCGTTTGGGAAGGTACATTTTGGGTCTTGTTTATTATAGTTATTTTCTGGGTTGTGTGTGTGTGTGTGTGTGTTCACCAGATGTCCTTCCATTCGCGCTCACCACCTGTTACGTTACTGTTTGTTTTGTTACTTGTTGGATTCATTACTTTTGTTGTTGTTGTTGTTTGTCCCTTTTTGCTACCTTACATTACCCATCACAACCATCACAAACACCAATAACAACCATATCTCCAGTACCCACACCAACAACAATAACAACAACAACAACAACATACTAGACACAATCACAACCACAACCGCACTAGAACCACACCAACTACCACAACCACACCACAACTACACTAATCACCACCACAACACTAATCACCACCACCACCACCACCACCACAACCACTACAACAACTGCTTTATCCACCACCACCACCACCACCAACAACAACAACAACAACATTCAGGTCTTCCATCTGTATTTTCTGGCTGCCATTCTTCCCTTCTGACATTTCTGATTAACTTCGTGTTTGGCCTTCACCTCACTCCACCTCACCTCACTTTGCTTCACTTCACCTTGCCTCACTCTGCTTCACTACACCTCTCTCCACCTCACCTCACTCTGCTTCACTACACCTCTCTTCACCTCACTCTGCTTCACTACACCTCTCTTCACCTCACTCTGTCTTTACTTATCCTTCCTCTCTGTTCAACTCGCATCATTGCTCCTTGCATATCGGCACCTCACCTAGTTTTATCTCAATTCACCTTAGTCACATAATATCAAATGAACCCAACTCATTTATTCCTGTGAAGGATATGTATACCTCACTGAGATATTTTTATAAAGTGTCAACCATTACTTACACTGTCATCTTCATCATAATATACTCTTAATTCATTAGTTACTAAACATAAAATTCGAATAAGTGAAGATAACACAAACTTCCTTTTGGTCCTTTAAAGGCAGCTCCTGATATAGACATCCCGTGGGTGGTTATTGCCTGCTAAAATGTCCAAGGTATATTCAGGGATTTTTTTCTGCACATATATTTTACTAAGAAACTTGAACCACACTTCTACGACTTTTTTTCTGAACCAAACTCCCAAACTATCCAGAAAATATTTGTGTATCAGAATTGCATATAAGGGAACATTAGGTGTCATACAATTCATTCAGGTCTGATACTATGCCCAGCAGGTACTGTAACTATTGTAGACAACAAGAAAACATTTTCATCCCCCCCCCCAACACACACACCATTACATACACAAACGCACACACACACACTATCATATTAGGATTACGACAATTCAAGTAGACAAGGTGAATGACCTAACCACCCGTAACTCAAAGGATGTTTACTACAGTGCTGGAAACAACAATACCTCGGCTTGGTTAAGTTAGTGGTGAGGGAGGGAGGGAGGGGGCAGGGTAAGCAGAGGGAGGGAGGGAGGGAGGGGGCAGGGTAAGCAGAGGGAGGGAGGGAGGGAGGGGGCAGGGTAAGCAGAGGGAGGGAGGGAGGGAGGGGGCAGGGTAAGCAGAGGGAGGGAGGGAGGGAGGGGGCAGGGTAAGCAGAGGGAGGGAGGGAGGGAGGGGGCAGGGTAAGCAGAGGGAGGGAGGGAGGGAGGGGGCAGGGTAAGCAGAGGGAGGGAGGGGGGGAGGGGGCAGGGTAAGCAGAGGGAGGGAGGGGGCAGGGTAAGCAGAGGGAGGGAGGGAGGGAGGGGGCAGGGTAAGCAGAGGGAGGGAGGGAGGGAGGGGGCAGGGTAAGCAGAGGGAGGGAGGGAGGGAGGGGGCAGGGTAAGCAGAGGGAGGGAGGGGGCAGGGTAAGCAGAGTGAGACAGGGTAAGCAGGATCACCCAGTGAGCATGACCAATTGATAATGAGAGCAGCTAGAGGCGACCCTGCCTTACCTCTATTCTATCTCGTGTTGTCCTGCTACCAACTCCTTCCGTCCTACCTATCTTCCTACCTACTTATATCTCTCCCGATCCTAGCTTTATCTGTGATGCACATACCTTCCTTTTGCAGCTATTTGTTTGCCTACTTTTGGATATTTTTGCATTTTCATAGTGTACTTACCTGGTGGTCCGCGTTTCACGTTCAGTCTCCATCATTTCTACGATTACACTTTACTTTCAAATTGAATACTTTTGACAAGCTGACCAAACTTTTTGAAAACTTTCCCAGCAGCACACACACACACACCGAGTCAATATGTTTCAGTAAGTAGTGACCATTTTCATGGCAAGATAACTTCAACCCGGAGCTGCAGGAGACTTTACCTGTATGTCTGTAACTTCTTGCCAGACTTTGTACATGCCAGCAGTTTCTCTCCTTCTTTACCTGACTCCCTTACCCTACTCTACCAAGTTATCTACCTGCGTACCACTTACGTCTTTCTTTCTGTCTACCTACTAACCTACCTACCTACCTACCTACCTACCTACCTACCTACCTACCTATGTTGTCTGTCTCCTGCCTACTTTAACACCTCTCTAGCTGCACCTCCCGCTTAAATGAAAATGGGACTACGTACTTAAGAGGTGCCTTAGCTGCCCCCTCCCTCCCTCCCTCCCTTTCCTACCCCTTGCTGTGAGTGTTAGGAAGCAAAGTGGCCACCGCTGCCCCCGCTCTTACACCCTTCAGGCTCTTATCTTTTATCTTTATTTTTCCTATCTTACGTTTTTCATTTTCCCATTTATATAACTTTATGCTCTCATATTATATCTTGCCATTTTTCATCCTATAACCTTTTTCTTCATATCACAATAAAATTATTATCATCATTTAAAAATGTTGTAACATTCGACCATATTTTCCTTGCTTTTTTTCTAATATTATTATAGATAATTTTGAAAATGTAGGAAAATAAAATGTTTCTACTAAAATGGCCACAGATTTAATGTAGGTATGTAAATATTTGGATCCTTGTACTATCTATACCGCCCCTCTTTCCACTCCCTCCCTCCACCTAGCGACCTTGCCATGTGGTTCGTTGAAGGGGGTGGCGTGTGTGGTGGGCAGGGCAAGGAGAGAGCAAGGTAGCCACACTCACAGCCACACCCACACATTACATCTGCACCTTACCCCTATCAGTCCAGCTCTCACTCAACCACCACCACCACCACCACTACCTTCCCTGCCTGTCCCTCACCTTTTCCGTTTCTCCTTCATTCTATCACCACCCTCCCTACATCTCCCTCTACCTCCACCCTCCCTACATCTCCCTCACTCTATCAACACCACCCAATCTGTTTCTCCCTTACTCTACCTTCAACCACCCTATTTCTCCCTCACTCCTCCCTATTTTCACCACTAAAATATCAGCCCCCCTCTCTCACTCCTATCCTCCATCCTCTTTCTTTCTTCTTTTTCTCCTCCTCCTCCTCTTCCTCCTCCTCCTCCTCCTCCTCCTCCTCCTCCTCCTCCTCTTTTCTCGGTATGGATAGTAAAACCTTTTGAGGAGATACGTGTCCTTGTAACTCATCTCATCTCTCTCTCCTCCCTACTAATTCCATCTTTCTAACCTTCTCTCCTCCCTCCTCCCTGCTACTTTTATCTTCCTAACCTTCTCTCCTCCCTCCTCCATACTAATTCCATCTTTCTAACCTTCTTTCCTCCCTCCTTCTCTGCTGTCACCATCCAAGATCAAGGTTGAAGATTACAAAAGGGGTTTTACATCATAATTTGACCGCACTGCAATTTAAGAGAACCTCCGAACTCTGTCATTGGTGTGGGAGTATATTGAAGGACTCCAACAATGAGAAGGCACAACAACATTTTAGAGACAATGTACGAGAGAGAAAAAGAGATGTTAAATTTAGCCAGTAGTATTTGTCTCTCCCACGCCTTCTTCCCGCACAGCCTGAACAGTCGGTCACACAGATTATATCTCACTATCCAATTTATATGTGCTTATAAAGAGATGGCTTTTTTTTTCAATTTTTTTTTTATGGTTTCACTAGACGACTGTCAAAGGAAAGTTGAATATTTGTACTTTAGCAAATTTAATCCATCTATCAATCTGACTGTTTATATCAATCAATCTATATTTGTCTAATTCACTCTTTCTAACTCACGAGACACACACACACACCACGAGACTCACAGACACACACACACGACACACAGACGACACACAGTACACCTATCACTTGGCTCCACTCATCCATGCTATTGCCCTCCCCAAAAATGCAGCTCTCACCCTTCACCAGACCAGACCAGACCAGACCAGACCAGACCAGACCCCGCGGCTCACCTGGACTACTGTACCTGGCTGCATACATGTCACCTCGAACCGCCACAACACGCACCCAGCCTCGCCATTACCACACTCACACTCTCACTCCCGTCCCCTCCTTTCTTCACTTACTGCACTCTTCTCTCGCTCTCCCTCCGTCTCTATATATCTACTTAGTTTTTCCTCCCATCCTCTCCCTCCCATCCTCTCCCTCACCACTTTGTCTTCCCTCCCGTCACCATCTTCTCACTTATTTTACTCACTAACATATTCACAATCACATACTCACTACAGTCTCAACATGCAATTTGTCTTTAATCAGTGGGTAAAGAGCTTGGAGAGAGATATAGGGGTACAGATTAAGTAAATACAAGGAACCAAATGACTGAACCATTAAAAAGCGAAATATGACAACCCCCCTATTCCAAACGTGAGGGAGACAGCCAGGTAAAGTAGAGAGGTAAAGAACAGGAGTCAAAGTGAAAAGAGAGATGAGTGACTGGTGTAGGTAGCGAGACAGAAAGGGACGTATGAACCACAAGAGCAGAGTCAGGATTTCGGAGAGGTGATGAAAGGGTGATGAAGGGGTCAGAGGTGGTGATATGAGGTGGGCAGGAGGAGGAGGTCAGATTAGGGAACGCAAGATTGGAACACACAAACCAATGAGTCAGAACAGGAGTGTGGAAATATAGGGATCATGGTTAGTGGTGACAGTGAAGTCGGGGATAGAACAAGACTGAGGCTCGGCAAAGGATAGAAGTCAGAATAGAAGCCTGGATTATGAAGGACGTAAGCGAACCAGTAAGAAAGACAAACGAACAAACGAACGAACATAAGATAGGATAGATAGCAGTCAGGGTTTGGTAAAATAGTGGTGGTAGTGGTGGTGGTGGTGGATGGGGATGTGGGGTAGGTGAAGGGGATGTGTCTTTATGAATACCTTTACGTGTGTTGATGATGGTGTCCGTAGCTTACAATCAGCCCGCCCGGTGATGGAGGTTTACAGGTATATGACATTAACACGCAGCCAAGTACAGGTTCCATCACCAAAGTATAGTCCATTTCTTACCTCGTGTGTGTGTGTGTGTGTGTGTGTGTCGTGTGTGTGTGTCGTGTGTGTGTGTGTGTGTGTGTGTGTGTGTGTGCGTGTGTGTGTGAATGTGTGTGTGTGTGTGTGTCGTGTGTATGTGTGTGAGTAGTTTCTTCAGCTAACCTTTCATTAGATGTTGAACCTTCTCTGTTCTTCCCTGTCTTTGCCTGTCTTGCTCTTGCCTGTCCTCAACTCTCCTTCCCTTTTCTTCCTTTGATACTGCTGCCTGGTCTCTCTTCAAATTAGAGGGATTGGTGGGTGGGGAGGAGCCTTCCACTTGTCTATTACTCCCTCTCATATATAGCAGTTCCTAGCTTTGACCCACACTACCTCGTGATGACCAATAGTCCTGCTGCTGTTTGATCTGTGTTTGCTTGTCTTTCTATCTGTCTGTCTGTGTTTGATTGTCTTTCTATCTGTCTGTCTGTGTATTTGTCTGTCTGTCTGTCTGTCTCTCCATCCCCCTCCCCCTTCTCTTCCCCTCCCCTCCCCTCCCATATTTCTGACTCTCCCCTCTGGTACAATAAAGCCCGGCCTGGGTGACAAATGACAAGAATTACCCCCACATTCTTGTGTTGTTGTCCTTGTGTGTGTTGCAGGGGAGGGGAGGGGAGGGGTGAGGTGGGAAGGGGAGAGATGGGGTGAGGTGGGAAGGGGTGGGGTGGGAAGGGGAGAGATGACCTGAGGTGGGAAGGGGTGGGGTGGGAAGGGGAGAGATGGGGTGAAGTGGGAAGGAGAGAGAGAGAGAGAGAGACGTGGAGACACAAAAATGGTTAATATGTAGATATATTATAGATACAGAGAGAGAAAGAAATCCTATATACAGAAATAAAAGAGAAGATTTGAAGGGTAGAGATGAACAGACATATAAAGAGACAGGCAAAGAGGGACAGACTAAACCCACACATAATAATAATAATAATAATAATAATAATAATAATAATAATAATAATAATAATATTATAATCTCTATTTAAATGAAGAGACTTTCACGCACGGAAAGTGAACGTACACGAGGGGGGACAGAGGACATTTTCGTCACAAAAAACACCCCACTAATTACTTAATTACACATATTTCACTTATTATCGTACGCCTGGCAACCCACTCGGTTTGTTTACATTCCACGCTGCCACCGCTGGGAAGGAAAAAATATCGTACCATTCCTTTATCCTAAAGGGCATCGGGCTTATGGTCTAGTAATAATAATAATAACAACACACGAAGAATGGGAACTGCAAGAATGAAGTCAATATAATTACACGTTCCACTTTAATCCCGTGTATTGACTCCTCCTCCTCCACCACCTATACACACACTTTATCAATACAGTCACCACCAGTCCATTGTTTTATTCTAGTTGTAGTTCACGACAGACAGTGATTATTTCCGATGGTTGTGAGTACCTTTTTACGGTGGTGCATTAAAACTGTCAGTGATGAGTTTGTGTATGACATAAACTATCAGTATACTATCATCTTTTTAACCCTGATATCCACCGTGTTGTGATGTGTTGTGTTGTGTTGTGTTCTGCAGGCATTCATTCATTCCTCTTGTGATTCTAGGTTTGGTAAAGCTGTTATCATAATTTGTTAGTTTTTTTTTTTTTTTTTTTTTTTTTTTTTTTTCGTCACTGTCTAATACTTTTCATCTCATACCCTCCACTTCATTCCCTATTTCTCTCCGGTTCCTTTTCCCCTCCTCTCCTCCATCACCACCACCACCACCACCAACTCTTCCCCTCTCCACCCCCATCTCCAACTCTTCCCCTCTCTACCACCACCTCCAACTCTTCCCCTCTCTACCACCACCTCCCCCATCTCCACCTCCTCCTCCCCCCTGTCTCCAGCACCGAGTAATGAGGTCGTTTACTACACTAATAACAGCCTCGATAAATAAGGAAAAATGTGGTTAGAGTTGGTGGGTAAATAGTTACTTTGTCACACGCACACTCACGCACACGAATTCACACACACACACACACACACACACGCATATATTCCAGCGACTCGAACGCACACAAACTACTCGACCTACATTTCTCTTTCACGCACATACAGATAATATGACACACGCTCGCACACCCTCACACACCCTCACACATTCCCACACATGCAGGACCACATACGGATACGTACACATAATATACACTCATAAGATAAAGCACCAAGGCCACCATAAATATAATTGACCTTACTTGTGCACATAAAGGAAAGACTAAAAACATTATATACTTAGACACACGTATTAAAATCACTCGGCTTTGGCAAATTGTGTGGTCTGCGTGACGTGTATTCTCTCCACGTCAGGTTTCTTCTTTTTCTTCCCTCCTCCCCTTTCTTTTTCCTCCTTCGTGTCCCTATATCAATGGTCTTTCCCTCCCTTCTCCCCTCCCTCTGCCTTTAACCCCCTCTTCCCATCCTCTCCCATTCCCATCTTCCACTCATCGTCCCTTCATTTCATTTCCTTTTCACTTCCCTCTGTCCTCCTCCCTTCTTCTATTCTCCCTTTCCTTTCCTGTCCCTGTTCCTTCCCTCAAAGCCCCTCCTTCCCCTTTCCCTCCCCTCCAAACCCATCCCTTCCCCCTTTCCCTCCCCTCCAAACCCATCCCTTCCCCCTTTCCCTCCCCTCCAAACCCCTTCCTTCCCTCTTCCCCCTTCTCTCCCATCCAGACCCCTCCCCCTTCCCTCCTCCCCCTTCCCGTTCTCCTGCCCTGTAATTGGAGAGAACTTTGCATATGCAGGCGACAGGTTGAGAAGTGCCGGCGCTCCTAAATGCCCTTACTCACGAACCTTCCCTTGCAACCCTCGCCCCTGTCTCTTCCTTCCTTGTGTTGCAACCCTGTCTCTCCTTTCCTCTCTTTACTGCCCTGGTCTCCTCCCCCCCTTCCCCCTGCCTCCTATTTCTCTTTTTTTTTTTTTTTTTTTTCGTTACCTTGGTCACTGCCTTTCCCTTTCTCTTGTTGCAGCCCTCGTCCTTGTTTCAATCCTGGTTCCCGTCCCCAGTCTTCCTCTTATTTTGCAACCCTGGTTTTCTTGGGTTTTTTTCTTGCTACCTTCGAAACTATTCCTCCTTATAAAACAGTGGTATCTTTCTTTTCTTGTCGTAACCCTGCCTTATGTCCATTTTATTCCTTTTGTCGTTGTAACTTGGTTCTTATCACTTCTTCTTGCAGCCTTGTTCCCTTAACCTTAGTCCTTATTGCAACCCTATTCCTTATTGCAACTCGTAACCATGATCCCTGTAGCTGCAACCCTGTCTTTATTAATTCATATTTGTTCTTCATGACCCTGTTTCATTAATTACAACCCTGTCTCATTTCCCTTTCGGTGTTGTAACCTCAGATTAAATTTGCCACACATGTAGTTTCACCGCTGTCCTTGTTGTTTATGTTGTTACCTCGACCTCTTTATCTCTTACATCTTTTGCAACCCTATTCCCATTCCCTGTACAGTAGTTGTAACCCTGGCCACCATGTCCCCTCTTGTTTGTAACCCTGGCCACCATGTCCCCTCTTGTTTGTAACCCTGGCCACCATGTCCCCTCTTGTTTGTAACCCTGGTCATGTCCCCTCTTGTTTGTAACCCTGGTCATGTCCCCTCTTGTTTGTAACCCTGGCCACCATGTCCCTTCTTGTTTGTAACCCTGGCCATGTCCCCTCTTGTTTGTAACCGTGGCCATGTCCCCTCCTTGCTCCCTGTGTTACTCTCCCAGGGCTCTTGTTTAAACCTTTCCTCTTCCCTCCCCTCTACTTACCTCCTCTAGCACGTCATGCCATCTACACTCCTTCCCTTACCCTTACCCTATCCCTCTCCATTCCATTCCCTATCTACATTCCCTCTCCCAACCCCATCACTCTCTCCATACCCCATCACCCTCTCTAACCCCATCACCCTCTTCTCAACCCTATCTATCTTACCCATTCCTTTACTTTTCCATTCCCAGTCCTCCTCCCTTCCTCTCTCTCTCTCTCTCCCTCCTTCCCTCCTTCCCTCCCTGTCCAGCCAACCAACCTTCCTACAACTGCATTTCCCTGGATATCTTGTTCTTTATTGCCACGTTCTTCCATTGCTACACCATTATGTCCAGAGCACCAATACATTTCGCTACAATATCATCCCCCGCTGCACTTAATCCACAGCTCTATTGTACCATTATCCTCTGCCAGCAACATTATTATATCTGTTGCAACATTATCTCAAACGGCGTAATATCCACATCATTATAGTTTGCAACATTATACCTTACACTGCCATTATATTTACCAGCAATATACCCAAATCGCAATCATTATTTTGTGTAGTATTATATTTTTTTTTACAACATTACAAACTCCATTATACCGTATTTTATAATGCTGTACCTACAACACCATTATTCTTGTTAACATTATAGGCTCCTCATTATAATTATCATTATTATATTCAACACTAAACACACCAGATTATTTACCAACAGTATATATGCTAACAACACCAATAAGATTATCAACCATATGTCCAGAACCTCATTATATTGTGTAACATTTGTACATCATTATAATTTACAACATATCCTCATCATTTCATTCTGCTACATTATACTCACAGATAATTATACTTTGCATTATTACAACACCATCATTATATTTTACCAACATCATACCCACAACACGAGAATATTTACCAACGCCATTACCATACCATTGCAAGTCAATATTTTACCACACCACACAACACT
>JAWZYT010001230.1:275000-320000 GCA_034508575.1 Petrolisthes manimaculis | reverse complement strand
ATACTCCTACACACACACACACAGTTACATACTCCTACACACACACACAGTTACATACTCCTACACACACACACACAGTTACACACTCCTACACACACACACACACTCACAGTTACATTCATATTCCAACACACACAATTGATAATCCTGTGCCACGATCGTTCCTTATATTCATTCATCCTTTGTCCATTCTCTTCCATGTCGTTATTCTATCTTTATTATATATTTGCTATCGCTTACCCTCCCCTCAGCTCTCCCCCTCTCCCTCCTTACTCCCTCACTCCCTTCATCTCTCTCTCCCTCCTTACTTCCTCACTCCCTTCATCTCTCTCTCTCTCTCTCTCTCTCTCTCTCTCTCTCTCTCTCTCTCTCTCTCTCTCTCTCTCTCTCTCTCTGCAACATCCCAACAATTGCAAGCGACCATCAATCCCAGTGTTGCAGGCAACTAATTGAGTTTCGCGTTTTGATTTAACTCAGCTTTTTTCTATCCCTTTTCCAATTGCACGAAAAGAGAGGAATGGTGGAACGAAGAGAGAATATGGGGAAAGGGAGAAAGGTGGAAAATTAGATGTGTTTGTGTGTGTGTGTGTGAGAGAGAGAGAGAAAGTGAGAGAGTGAGAGAGAGAGTGAGAGAATATTATTAGTATACCGAGATAGAGGGAAGATTAAATGACAGAGGAGGAATGGGAAAAGGAAAAAGTGGCGAAAAAAAGGCAAAGAAGAATTTAATAGACAGCAAGGATGAACTCATTATGTCCACCTAGTTTTTAGCCAAATACGTCCATCCATACATACATACAGTCGTGGTCAATAATAATCATCCACATATGGGTATCTCAAACAATTTACTCTCTAATGTTTTCACGTTCACATATGATGTTATTGTTTTAAGTAGTGTGTAGCTGCTTATATTAAATTAAAGGATGGTAGTTAACCTATTTATTGGAAAGTTTATCATCTAAGGAACAGAGGGAAGCTGTCAAACTTTTATTCGGTGATTTACCCCTATATGGATGATTATATTTGACCACGACTGTACATACATACATATATCTAAACATCCATTCATGCATACATACATAATATACACATGCATAATTGAGTCTATATGTCAGCCTATCCAACGTTCCCATTACCTACTTAACTCTCCCAACCAGTTACCTCATTATCCCTTACTCCACATACTCTCCTCCCTCCTCTCACTCTCCTTTCCTTCCCTCCCTCCCTCCTCACTTTCCTCTCTCCTCTCACTCTCCTCCCTCCTCTCCCTCTCCTCTCCCTCTCCTCTCCCTCACTCTCCTCTCCCTCTTTACCCCCTTTCATCACACTCCCTTCACTCATTACACACTCATTACACACTCCCTTCACTCTTCTCCCTAACTCCCTATCTTACTCCCTTCACTCTCCACTCCCTAACTACCCATCTCACTCCCTACACACTCCACTCCCTCCTTCTCTCCCAGCCACTGTCCAGCACAACAACGCGGTGTGTGTGTGTTCCCAGGAAGGTAGATTGTGGTGTCACCTCACCTCATATTCACTGATCCCTTGTGATATGTGGCGTGGGTGGTGCTCTCTCTCTCTCTCTCTCTCTCTCTCTCTCTCTCTCTCTCTCTCTCTCTCTCTCTCTCTCTCTCTCTCTCTCTTTTTTTTTCTCTCTTTTTCTCTCTCTCTCTTTCTTTCTCTCTCTCTCTCTCTCTATTTTTTTTTTTGTCACAGTTATTGGACATCTTTCATTTACATCTCTCTTATGCAATAGTTTTTATGTTATTTTTTTCATAACAAATACGTTACTTATGTGAATCAATATGTGTGATTAAATTCATCCGTATGAGTGATTGTGAGGAATGAAGAACTGGCAGTGCATGGTGTGTATGTGTGTGTGTGTGTGTGTGTGTGTGTGTGTGTGTGTGTGTGTGTGTGTGTGTGTGTGTGTGTGTGTGTGTGTGAACCTGGAGTGTGAATTCATACGTGTGAGTGACAGAGAAGTGAGCAAGTGAGTGAGTGATGGAATTTAAAGAGACTGGCTTATAAATTAATCTGAGAGTGAGAGAGAGAGAGAGAAAGTGAGTAAAAGTGAGTGAGTGAGGGAGGGATGGAGCAAGTGAGTGTGGGAGCGAGACACCTGCTGACCACCTTGCTACTGAGAAAAGAAAAAAAGGAGGGTGGGAACTGATAACAATAGAACGGGGGTAACACACACACACGCACACACAGTTACACACACACACACACACACCCTCAGTTACACACACTCAGTTACACACACCCTCCGTTATATATACACACACACACACACTGTATAATAGATGCGAATCAACACACACACAGACGCACACCAACACACAAAAGCTATATAGGCACTCCATTATTCACAAGTATTTATTCATTCTAAATAATTGAAATGTATTGACAATTACTGACCATTGTAAAATATTCATACTGATTTACTTGCTGGCTCACATTTTCTCTTATTTTCACTCTCTTACAATACACTCATTTACTCCCATGGTTTTTATCACTTTCACTCACTCTCACTATACACTCATTCACCCCAATGTTGTTTTTATTTTTTTCATTCACTCACTATACACTCATTCACGTACTTATTTCTTTTACGATTTATATTCATTCACACACCTACTCATTCACAAACTCTTCAGTAGTGATTCATGGGTTCATAAGGCGATTCATTTACTCACTTCGCTGACTCATCTCTTAACTCAGGCTCAATCAATACTCATCTCGAACTGAATGTGTGTGTGTGTGTGTGTGTGTGTGTGTGTTTGTGTGTGTGTGTAGAAGTGTGTGTGTGTGTAGAAGTGTGTGTAAGTGTAGAAGTGTGTGTGTGTGAGTGTAGAGGTATATGTGTGTGAGAGTGTAGAGGTATGTGTGTGTGTCTGTGTAGAAGTGTGTGTAAGTGTAGAAGTGTGTGTGTGTGTGTCTGTGTAGAGATGTGTGTGTGAGTGTAAAGGTATGTATGTGTGTGTGTGTGTGTGTGTGTGAGCGTGTACAAATTGAGGCACAGTATAAATCTCTCTCCTTGACTCCCTCATTAGCCCGGCTTGAAATTATTGTACATCGATTTGTGTGATAGTTAGTTACTCCTTGTCCCCTGTCCGCTGTTGCCTTCTTCACACGCGATAGATAATAACTCGCGATAGTCTCAGAGGTCAGGATAGTCAGAGGCGTCGTAATAGTCTCGAGGCTTGGCGATATTCTCAAACTAGGCGATAGTAATACTTCGTGGATAGTCTTAGAATGGTTAGGTTAGGTTTGGTTTGGGTGAAAAAATTTGGGTAAGGATGGAAAAGAATGGCATGAGAATGTGTAGGAAAGAGTGACCAATTCAAAGGCACTAATTTTTTTTTTTTTTTTTTGTGAAACTACTGTATAAGCGGGGTTGGTTAGAAGAGGTTTAATGATATATAATGCTAGGCTCACATAAATAATAATAATAATAATAATAATAATAATTGCGATAATCTCGGATCTCTCTGTATATATAATTATAACCTTGTGTTAGTTTGCGATCTCTTGGTAGTCATTAACGTATCAGTAGTCTAAGATTGATTTTTTTTAGACTGTATGAAAGGCGGAAAAATCTCATATAACCCAAACTTGACTGAGACTGACAGACAGAACACCACGATATAAGAAACAGGCAGATAAGCAAACAGAAGGACACAGAAATGCAAACTAACTGACTAAGCCTCTCTTTGACAAACACAGTAAGATTCAGAAATGAAAACTGATTGACTGACTAAGCATCTTTGACAAACACAGTATTATTCAGAATTGCAAACTAACTGACTGACTGACTGAGACTTTGACAAACACAGTAGGATTCAAAATTGCAAACTAACTAACTGACTGACTGAGCCTCTCTTTGACAAACACAGTAGGATTCAGAATTGCAAACTAACTGACTGACTGACTGAGCCTCTCTTTGACAAACACAGTAGAAACCAAAACCTTAACAACAATATAAGCATCAACCCTACAAAGAAACAAAAAGATGGACAAGATAATATTATAATACTGTACGTAATGATAACAGCATCGACTATAGAAGTAGAACTCAAGACTTTTATATGACTGCAACATCAGGAAAAGGATAACACTGAACACCAAAGAAAGGAGAGTGAAGTTAGATAGAGACAGGTGTATAAATAGAGATACATAGATAAAAAGTAGATAAACTGAGACAGGCAGATAGACAGATACACTCATACACACACTCACTCTCACTCTCTCTCTCTCTCTCTCTCTCTCTCTCTCTCTCTCTCTCACACACACACACACACACACACAGACCTACACACAGACAGACAGACAGACAGAGTGAGAGTGACAGAAGCAGTGTAGTCATCAGTGTGGTGGGGTGTTATTGCCATCATCAGACCAACACTCTCACAGGTGCATTTCACTCCCCATTACTGTGTGTGTGTGAGAGAGAGAGTGTGTGTGTATGTGTGTGTGTGTGTGTGTGTGTGTGTGTGTGTGTGTGTGTGTGTGTAGTGCAGGTGGGAGCAGCAAGTGAGTAGTAAGATGGGCAGGTACAGTAGTTTAGCAGGAGATTGGTAGGCAGACAAATAGGATGGCTGGTAGATAGATATTTGCAGGCAGGTAGACAGGTAGATCAGTCACGCAGATAATATACTCTTATGTAGGTAAATAGGCAGATACGGAGGGAATCAACTTACACCCGGGGGGCAGGACGACAGGGTGTAAAGCAGGGAGGCAGAATAGTATGAAGGTAAACAGGGAGGCAGGCTAAGAGAGGCAGGCAGGCAGGCAGGCAGGCAGGCAAGGAAGCAGTCCAAGCAGATATATGCCGGCATTTAAGTTGACAAATGCATGAAAAACCGGTCCAGTAATGACCATCGAACCTGAACCAACCCTCTCACACTCTTCTTATAGAACACTGGTTACATCTGCTTTAATCAAATAGAGGTAAATTATTATTGCACAAATTTGAGAGTATTTTCAAAGTGGTGCAAAGTAGTACCACCGACGTTCAGGCACTTAAACTTCCGATCATTATATCTCTTTAAGCAAATTAAGAACCAAACCCTTGATGCTAGTAACTCGTACACCATCATGTCAGCAATTTAAGATAAAGTATAGACGATATTAGGGAAGAAACTCCACGTCCCACCATCCCATTCTGATCTTCGGTGGGAAATGTAGCTGTTGGCAGCCTCCTTGGCATTACATCCAACTCCATAAAGTAGTCACACCCGTAGTTCTAAAACATTTGAGGGCCCTTACTGGAGCTCTATGAACCCTCCAAATAATCCAGGCCACAAAACGCTTCAGTGTTTCGAATAGGGAATCTGTTGCCTGGAGTAGTTTGGAGGGTTCATAGAGCTCCAATAAGGGCCCTCAAATGTTTTAAAACTACGGGTGTCAGTGTTGAATCGGAAGACTAAACCTTTTGCTTCATGACCACGATACACCTTTCCGGTCCAATTAAAATAATATGCTTCTTCTTTATTGAGATTCATGATTGCTTCACTGACTCTATATTAGGGGCTGCCCAAGAGGTAGGCACGAGGCAAGGAATGAAGGAATGATATAATCCATTCCCAAACGACCTCCTCAGTATTCCTTTAATAGCAGGTAGACTCGCTCCTTCACCCATCCTCCTCTACACTCACATCCATCTCCAATCATATCCACCATTACCCTTATACATTTCTCGCTACTCTAGTATTCATGGCTATTGACAGAAGATGGGAAGCGAGTTATTAAATATACTACCATCCCCAGCAGTATGAGACAAGTAGAACACACTGATATATGGAATGGGATGGAACTCCACTTGTCTCCTTCCTTACTGTAGTATGTATAGCAGAAACAATGAATATATAAAAATTAAATAAATGTACAGATATATTAACAGGTACCCGTTTAGTGTCGGAATCCTGATGCCAGAAACTGTCTTGTTGGGGAAGTTTAATTATTGTAGATCAATGAGGGGTGATAGATAGATAAATAGATAGATAAATAGATAGATAGATAGGAAGGAGGAGGTAGATAGATAGATAGGAAGGAGGAGGTAAAGGTGTAAATAAAATGATGATATGTGGTTGTGAATGAGGAAAAAGGAGGATGGCAAGTAATAAGGAAGTTGGATGAAATGAGGAAAGGGAGTTGGACGGGTGATGTGAGGAGGAGGAGGAAGAAGATGGACCAAGGTGAGAGAGGTGATGTGATGAAGGAATGAGTGAGGAAGGGATGAAGATAAATAAAGGAGAGAGAAAACATGCGAGGAGGACTTTCTTTAAGGTCGGTGTGGGATATAGGTGAGTATTTTTTTTTTTTTTTAGTCATGGAGGGTTGGGAAGTGTAGGCTTGTATTCTTTACTGCCAGGTGCAACAGCTATAGTCTGTTCAAAACTTGTGTTCCATTTTCCTCTATCTATCTGTCTCTATTTCTATCTATATCTTTATATCTATATCTATTTCTATCTATATCTTTATATCTATATCTATTTCTATCTATCTATCTCTATCTGTCTCTATTTCTATCTATCTCTTATCTGTCTATTTATCTATCTATCTATATCTATCTATCTAAGCATAAGAGGCCAGCGGAACACAAGTTTTGAACAGACTATAGTTCATGACATTCCACCACTACAACAACAAGTCCAGCATATTAACCACTCAGCCACCTCCCCTACTATATACTACACTCACAACCACATCAATAAAAATGTACCCTTAAGATAGCAATATTTTACCATCCCCCCTTACTAACTACAACAGTCCACCACCACAAAAGTTACTCTATTCTACTACCACTATATCCTGCCAGTACAAATAATTCAACTATCTACCAGTACTACCCCCGCATCAGTGATAACAGTCTATTACTACTACTACTACTACTACTACAACTAGCAGCACATCAGATGAGCCTGAGTGAAGGGGTAACCAGGCGTGTCTGGGAGCGACCGTCACCAGGGAAACACACAGACTTGTCCCACCCACACCACACCACCACAGCACCACTCCAACATCATTCCAATGCTTTATGGTAAACTTCATACAACCCAAGACAAATACACCAATCATTTACACAACTAGATAATTTATAAATCCTTGAAGCAACTCAAAACGTTTGATATTCAAGTCGTAGTATTGTTGTTGGCAGATAATCGGTAAGGTTGTATACCAAGTTTAACAAAAACACATTAAGGGCCTGGGTGCTATCATTATACCTTAAATAGGACTACAGGAAAATTTGCCTTGCACCTAGATAGGGAGATAATATAGCCTAAATGGAGCGTACGCACACACATACACACATCAACATGTGTGCTTGCTCATGTACACAGGAGCGCGCGTGCGAGCACGCAGGAACTCCCAGACGAACAAATACTCATTACCAAGCACTCGCCAGTCAACACTCACGCAAACAGACCCACACGAACGCACGCACGCACTCACCCCATCCCACTCACTGAACGCAAACAAACCTTCTCATCTCGTGGGAACAGTAGCCTAATGACTGTCTCGACACACACACACACACACACACACACATCAGGCTAAAATGAAAGAAAACAGAGACACTCCACGAAAAAAAAAAAAATACGTGAACGAGTTTTGTGTGTGTGTGTTTTTTTTTCGGAAAGCGAGAGTGAGGTGAAAAAGCGGTAGCAGGGGGCTCATCATATTCAAATTAGGTGTAGTTCTGTCGTCACATGCTCGTAACTCTTCGTCGACGGCCGCTAGGGGGAGAGTTTTGGCGGCAATATTGACACTTTAGTCCCAACACTTTTTTCGGCTTTGGTGTTTCATTTTCTCATTATTTTGCTGAGCTTTTTTACGGTGAAGCACATTTTTCCTTAGTTTTTACGTTCAGATGTTTGTTATTGGTTATGAACGATAGGATAATAATACATAGCAATAAATAATGAGAGATACGCTATTTAGTTTCATATTATTTCAGCACGATTTTTGTTGTTATGCGATACACAGTTATATCAGTAATATACTTAGCATACTTTATACTTAGCATACTTTATACTTAGCATACTCTATACTTAGCATACTTCTATATATAGTGTTGTATTGACGTGCTGTACAATGTGGATAAGGCAGTGAGTGTATCTTTTGTTTATTAAAAAAAAAATATATTAAAAAAAAAAAAAAAAAAAAAAAAATAATGGGGTAATATGAGGGAATAATGATAAAGAAAATAACGAGTTCTGAGCGAAACTTTCGGAAATATCATCTCTTTAAGCGATTTTTTTTATTATCCCTAACTGATCATTTGTCTTTCTGCTGTAGCCTACATACTGTTTTTTTTTTTCTGTTTTATTTGTGAAGTATGTGTTTTAATTAAGGATCAGTTAAAAAATGAGTGGGAAAGTTAATGAAAGTTACCGGGTATTATAAGTCTTGTGTGGTTTAGTTTATGTCATTGAGAGAAGATGCGAGAAAAAAAAAAAAAAATCGAGAAAAGCAGATGGAAAATAAAAGAGGAATGTGGAGTGTCCCGTAGCAGGCCATCCATCAGCCAATGACACGTCATCACAGGCGAGTCACGTGACGCTTCCGCACCAATCAGGAAGCAGTGATGGATGTTTAGGGTGAGGAAAGGAGAGATGGGGGTAGGCAGCTAGACGAAGGAAGGACACACACAGACACACACACAGACACACATACAAACAGAGACAGCCAGACAGAGGCAGACACACAGAGACAGACAGACAGACAGACAGACAGACAGACAGACAGACAGACAGACAGACAGACAGACAGACAGACAGACAGACAGACAGAGATAGGGGGGAGTGATTGGGAGAAAAGGGGGATACGTAAAGGAAAGGGTTAACATTTGTAGTGGAAATGGGAAGAGAAAGAAATGTATACAAGAATGGAAAAGGGAAAAGATGATACGTATAGGCTTACTTAAAAGACACATTTTTGCATCTACCAGTAATATTATCGACAGTAAGTAAGTAATATTAAATGATACATTAAATATTAAAACTTATATACTTTTACTCAGAATCTTTTTTTAATATATTACTGCTTTGAGTTGCATGTTCAATAATATCTATCAGTATTTGCAGACCTCTAGCTGAAACTAAAAATATATAAAATTTTTCATATTTCTACGATAAGCCTCAATCACATTTCCTTCCTGTTTCTCCTCCCGACATCTTGACCTTACATCTGTCAGGGGTAGGAGAGGGATGAGGGATTACAGCAAAAGGATTACCATATAGGATTACAGAAGAGGATTAACCACCACCACCATCACCACCACCAAAAATCCTGCGACTTGCTAATCTCCAATCGAGCTATGAGTGGGAGGGTAAGTGTGGCTCAATACATGGAGGGGAGACTGGTGATTAGTGATTAGACATTGAGAGAGAGAGAGAGAGAAAGAGAGAGAGAGAGAGAGAGAGAGAGAGAGAGAGAGAGAGAGAGAGAGAAAGAGAGATTGAGAGAGAGATTGAGAGAGAGATTGAGAGAGAGATTGAGAGAGAGAGAGATTGAGAGAGATTGAGAGAGAGAGAGAGAGGTATATATTGTAGATGTGGATATAATTAATGTGTGACTGATTATATAGACAAGCCACTGTGGGTAAACACTGTAAATGTAGGTGTGTGGATGATATGGATGAGGGTGTGTGGATAAAGTTATGGATGAAGGTACATGGGTGTGGATGTGAATGTGTATAATATAATTGTGTGTATTGTGGGATTAGGATATAACTATGGGGGGGTTGTGAAGTAAATTTGTGGATGTTGAATGAGACAAATGAGATCAAATACACTATAATTAAAATACAAATTAATTAGTCTAAAAATATTGATCCACATCCTTACAACCTGACCTTCAAAATTATACAGACTAATTAATTTGTATTTGAATTATTTTGTATTTAATCTCATTTGTTACTTTATCAGTACAACTTTTCCCCACTTCATTCTTCCTATTTATTGCTTTTCTTCACCGACAGATCTCCCCCCCCTTCACTTCCCCCATCCTCCCTTCACTTCCTCCCCCCCCCCTTTACTTACCCATTCATAGTCACTTACCCTTCCCCTTAGCTCCCTTTCTTTCATTAGTTTCCATACCCTCTACGTCAACCTTTTCGTCACTTTCCCTTTCTCCACTCTTTTCTGCAGTTTCTCTCTTCTTACTTCTCTACCTTCCTTCATTTCTTTCTCATCATTTCTCCTTCCTTTACTTTCAACAGTTCTTTTCACCACCTCCCCTTTCCTTCTCTCCCTCATTACATCTCTTTTCCTCCCCTTCACTTTTCCTTTTCATTTCTCTATCCCGTGTTCTCCCCTCCATTCTCAGCTCCCCCCAGGCCCCCCTCCACCTCCCCCATACCCCCCCTCCCCCTCCCCCTCCCCCTCCCCCAGCATGGTGTAAATCAGTCTTGACGCGTTGGTCTGGCCAGCGGTCACAGCCTTTGTCTTCACTCTCTCCAGCTGCCCTCTATTGTCTTCTGTCCTCTCCCCTCACACACACACACACACACACACACATACTACACTACACTACACTTACATATAATCACACACACACACACTACATTTTCAACTAACCTTTCTCTCTCTCACACACTCACACACACGTTTAGCCTTGCACACATACACACACTCATTACGTGCATTATACAGAATGCATACACGTTCACACCCACGTTTTTACATTTACAGACACACATAACCCCGTACACCTACACATGCAAATACAGAGACACATACACGGGATATAGAGGATGTTCATATTATCTGATGTGAGGCAAGACTGAAACAACGTCAACAATCAAACAGGTACAAATACGTCCATTGGTTCGTCGGTCGATTGGTTGGTTAGAAGAAGCAACATTTATGGTGAAAAAGAGCAAGACACACACATACGCACCGGGAGTAGGTGGTGAGAGATAGCAAACTTTAAAGGAAAATGTATACAAGAGGGTTACCGTACTAGGAGACAGTTGTGAGGTGAGGGGAAAAGAGTGAGGAGAGACAGTTGTGAGGGGAGAGGGTACAAGGGGTTGAGGGGAAAAGAGTGAGGAGAGACAGTTGTGAGGGGAAGAGAGTGTGGAGAGACAGTTGTGAGGGGAGAGGGTACAAGGGGGTGAGGGGAAGTGAAGGAAATATTGACCTCTCTTGCGTCACGCTGGGTCAAGGTGCCTGTCACTGCCACCTGTCTTTTCCCTGCCTCACCCTTCTTGTTCCACCCTTACCTCACCCTTGATCCATCCTTCCCTCACCCTTGATCCACCCTTACCTTACTCTTGTTCAACATATCCTCACTTCCACCATACTCTTTTCGTACTATTTAATTACTCATAACACTCTCTCCTCTCTCCTTATTATCCCATACTGCCTTTCCTTTCCCTGACGACGACGAGTACGATATCAATAATAATAATAATAATAATAATAATAATAATGATGTTGCTTATGAAGTAATACCGTGTGACTCTGTAGTGACCCTTGAGTCAGGTCACATCACGACTATTGAAAGGGGATTACCAAACGAGGTCACCGATATAATAACCCCTTATGCCTTACTCGTCAATCCTTCACCCCTCACACTTCACCCCTCACACTTCATCGGTCATCCTTCACCCCTCACACTTCAACTCTCACACTTCACCCCTTATGTCTTACTCGTCATCCTTCACCCCTCACACTTCATCCCTCATGCTTCACCAGTCATCCTTCACACCTCAATCCTCATACTCCACCCGCCACCCCTCACACCCCAACTCTTACACCTCACTCATCAATAACCACACCTTTTTTTTCACACCTCATACCTTTTTTCATCTCCCGTCACCTAGCTGTCTCACACCTCCCATTTCAACACTCCTACCTCTTTGATATGAGTAATAAGATCTTGTGAGGTACTGTACTGTTTACTGTCCTCATAATTACTTGTCCTTGTAGCTCAGAATAATCATCTTCTCGCTTGTCACTCCTCATTTCCTCTTTATACCAATCCTCCTTTTATTTATTTTATTTTCTTCATTTTTTCTCATCACAGTTTTCCCTCAACCATTTCCATCCATCCTCGTGTCCCTTTATTTACTCTTTTCCCTTTTTTTCAAACCTTTCCTTATATTTTTTCTTCTGATTTCATACATTCATTTTAATTTTCTCAGTCAAGTCCTATTTTGTTTTGTTTTCATTTATTTCCCACTTTATTAATATTCCCCATTTCCTTCTTCTGGTCTTAACATATAGTTCCCCTCACCTCCTCTTTTCTCCACCCTCTTGACTCTGGGTTTTCTCACCTTCTACCTCTCCCCTCAGTCTCTCCCCTCGGTCCTCTCCCAATCTCTCACCGCCAGACCTTTCTCTCCCTTCTCCCTCCCCTTCTTTCTTTCTGTCTCCATTCTATTTTATCAACACCTCCCTTTCTTTCCTTCTACACACACACACACACACACACACACACACACACACACACACACACACACACACACACACACACACACACACACACACACACACACACACACACACACACACACACACACACACACACACACACACAGTAATCAAGTGTCCCCTCTCATTTTCTTCTCAAAAACATTATTAACACCAAGGCATATTTTTGTTTACCATGAATATTGGAGAGAGAGAGAGAGAGAGAGAGAGAGAGAGAGAGAGTGAGAGAGAGAGAGATTCATATACGTTACTTGATGCATATTTAATTTATAACTTTAGCAATAATTATAGAAGTGTTTGTTTCTGTTATGGAGAACACTTCTGCTGTGAGATGAAATATATATCAATTCATATATTATAACAATTCAATGTATTTTTAGTGCTAGAGTAGACAGATACCTGATTAATTAATGAATGGATAGATAACAAAATGAATGGATAGATAACAAAATGAATGGATAGATAACAAAATGAATGGATAGATAACAAAATGAATGGATAGATAACACAATGAATGGATAGATAACAAAATAAATGGATAGATAACAAAATAAATGGATAGATAACAAAATGAATGGATAGATAACAAAATGAATGGATAGATAACAAAATGAATGGATAGATAACAAAATGAATGGATAGATAACACAATGAATGGATAGATAACACAATGAATGGATAGATAACAAAATGAACAACACTTAATAAACAAATAAAAAGACAATATTGACATACATTGCGGTTATGATTTGGGGATAGGCAAGGATAATTATAATTCTATGAAAAGGGGCTTTAATTAATAACATAAATAACCGAATAGATGAATAAACTAACGAATTGAATAATGAATAAACATAGAGCTAGTGGTATGTCACATCAAAGTCATTAATTACAGAGAAAAAAGCAAAGCAATCACGATGATAGGAAATGGGAAAAGGAGAGAATATATAGGATGTTTAGAAAGAGGGAAAGAAAGGAGAGGGGAAGAGTGACCAGGGGAAGAAAAGTGGAGGAAGAGGAGGAGGAGGTGGAAAGAAGAGAAAGGGGAAGAGAAGGGAGAGGAAAATTTGATTCATATCATCATTTGCATAAAGATTGATGATTTGCATATTCATCTCCTTGGTAAAATATTTTCCTGTGATGAGTTCAGTCCCAGCTTCCTACCTCTTTTCCACTCACCCTCCCTCCCTTCTTTTACCTCCCTCCCTTCTTTTCCCTCCCTCTCACCCTCCTTCCCTTACCTTCTTTCTTTCCCTCCCTCCTTACCTACCTCTTTCCCTCTCACCTCCCCTCCCTCCCTACCTTATTTCTTCCCATCCTCCCTAAATACTTTCCTTCCTTCCCATCTCCCTCCCTTCTTCCTATTTTTCCTTCCCTTTCCCTGCCACCCTCACTATCTCCTTTCCTTCCTTCCCATCTCCCTCTCCACCTCCTTTCTTTCCTTCCCTCACCCCACCTCCTTTCTTTCTTCATATCTACCCTTTTTATCCATCCATCCATTCATCTATCACCTCTCTCATTTCCTGCTTTTATAACAGACTACCTGAAGTGTTTTCCTCTCTCACACACTCTCTCCCTATCACTCTTATCTTTTTCTTAACCTCTCACACCCCATCACTCTTTCCCACCTCTTTTTCTGTAAATTAAAGAGTTTTTTACGAACACACTTTTGGACTTAAAAACAAGAAAATAGATCTAACATAACTATTTTGCCATCCGCATTCACAACAGAAAATATCGCTGGATCCCAATCAATCTAACGGTGCTTGATGTAAAAAGAGGATAAGGTGATTATATTTGTACAACAAGCAATATCAAAGTAAACAACAGTGGATCTGTTATTGGTTGTATGTTCTCCTCCTCCCTTTCTCACTCTCTCCCTCCCTCTCCCACACTTCCTACCTCTCTCTCTCTCTCTCTCTCTCTCTGCCACCCTTTCCCATTCCCCTCCCCCACCTCCTTCCTCTCGCTCTTTCATCCACCTTTCTTTTCCTCTCCCTCCCTCCCTCCCTAACATGTGTCGGTGGCACTGTGTCCCGTCACCGTCACCGTCACCACCACTCGTCACCAGATCACACACGGTACGCTGCCCACCTTTGAAGGCGCCGTGGTGGGGAGGGGAAGGAAGGGGAGTGAAGGAGAGTGAAGAAGGAGGTGGGATTGAGGGGAGGGGAGGGGAGGGGAGGGGAGTGAAGGAGGAGGTGGGATTGAGGGTTGAGGGAGGGAAGGGGGAGTGAAAAAGGAAGTGGGATTGAGGGTTGGGGGAGGGAGGGGAGGGGGAATAAAGGAGGAGGTGGGATAGGGAGAAGGTGTGGGGATGGGGTCGAGAGGTGAAATTGAAAAGGAGACATAGGGAAGGTAAGGAGGTGAGGAGACATAGGAGGGTTGGTTGGGGGAAGAGACTGGAAGGACTTTGGGGAGGAGATTGGAAACATATAGAGAGAAACTGGAAACAGACTTGGAGGAAACTGAAAAAAAATAAAAAAATAAAATAAAATAAAATAACGAGGAGATTGCGTAGAGTTGAGAAGTATGAATAGGTATAGGGAGGGTGGGTTAAGGAGCAGAGGGCTGACATGGGTTTGATTGGAGAGAAGACGCCAGTGGGTTGGGAATGAAACTGAAGAGGGGAAGGAAACAAAGTGAGTGTGGACAGTAAAGGAGAGGAGAGGAAATGATGATAGTGAGGGTGAATAGTGAAGAGGTGTATGGTGATTGTAGAGGACAGGAGAGTAGTACATAACATTTCTCATTCTGATAGAGGAAAGATTTAATATATGCTACAAAACAGGTGTGTTATTTTTTTTATTTTTCTTAACTTCACCCTTCTCTTGTTGTTGAAGTGTAAGGCTACAGATTCCTCCTAACTATGCCAGGAAACAGACGCCCTCAGTGGTACTAATATAGGCTATCTGTGTTTCGAGGCATAGTTTGGAGGAATCACAGACCTTACAATTCATCTACGAAAGAATCTCTCCAATTAACCTCCACCTTCTCTGTCACTCCTCCACCTTCCCTCACCAACACAACACCTTCACTTCTCCTGTAACTGTTTCATATATACTTTGCTTCTATTGCCCACTACAGTAGTCCCTTTCTAACTACTGCCCCCTCACCTGCATCTCTCTCTCTCTCTCTCTTTTCTCTCTCTCTCTCTCTCTCTCTCTCTCTCTCTCTCTCTCTCTCTCTCACTCTCTTTCTCTTCTCCCAAACCAAACTTCTCAAGACAGTTTCTTCCCCAATCCCCCCATCGCTTTCTGTCTTCCTCCTCCAACCCCATCTGCACCCTACCATTACCCCCCCACTGTGGGCCTAATCTAGTCAACATAAAAGGGAGAAAGAGAGAGAGAGAGAATGAAAGGAGGGAATAGGGTATGGAAGAAAGGGAAGGAGTTATGGAAGGAAGAAAGGGGGATTGGAAGGAAGGGAAGGGGGGATTGGAAGAAGGGAATAGAGCATGAAAATAGGGAAGGGAGCATAGAAATAGGGAATGAAGCATGGAAATAGGGAAGGGAGTATAGAAATAGGGAAGAGAGCATAGAAATAGGGAAGAGAGCATAGAAATAGGGAAGGGAGCATAGAAATAGGGAAAGGAGCATAGAAATAGGGAAGGGGGGGTATGAAAGGAAGAGGGGGGGGGGGGGCCATAGAGGTGAGCGGGTGGGTCCCTCTAATCCTGGTCCCCGGGGGTGGCACGTGGCAGGCGGGGGGAACACACGCGCGTCCTGCCACGTGCACGCTACCACCCCCACCCCTCTCTTACACACACACACACACACACACATACACACACACACACACACAAGTCCTTCTTTTCCTATTCTCCTTCTCTTCTATTTTCTCTACTAAGGACGTTTTCCCTCTATAAATGTCCTTTACTATGTCTCAAAATTTCAGTTTGTCTCTCTTTCATCCTTTTATATATATTTTTTTCCTGTTTTATTTTTTTATCATTCGTTAGTGTTATTTTCCTTTCCTCCTCTTAGCATTTCTTTATGTTATGAACCTCATTCTTTTTCCCATCATGGTTCACCCCTTCTCTTTAATCATCTCTGACTTTGTTCTCTCTTCTTTCTGTTCTCTCTTCTTTCTGTTCTCTCTTCTTTCTGTTTTCTCTTCTTTCTGTTTTCTCTTCTTTACTCTAACGCCTCTCTCTATTTTCCACATTTCTCTTCACCTACTCTTTCTAACCTCTGTAGTCCTCCCTTCCTCCCTTCCTCTTTCCTTTCTTCTCTTTATCCCTTCCCTTCCTTCCCTCGTCACCCTCCCCTGTCTGTCACCACGTGTTTCTAATCCCTGACACTGCACAAACAAACACTCATACATACATACGTACGTAAATAGATGCATACATACATACACACACACACACACACACGAGTACATACATACATACACTTAATTCATTAATGTATATACACATACAGTGACAAATATTATATATATACATAAAATGAATCGAAGACTGACTGACTGAAAATACGAGGGTAGGAAGTTATCATAAGTTACAAGTGATTTAATGCATGCACTTTCACACGCACTGCAGGTGTGTGTGTGTGTGTGTGTGTGTGTAGAGAGAGAGAGAGACTTAGGGTCATGAGTAATTTCAGGTTTGTACAGGTGTATTGGCTGAATGGACTATGAAAGTAAACAAGGGGATTTGTAAGTGTGTGTGTGTGTGTGTGTGCGTGCGTGTGTGTGTGTGTGTACATTTCGTAAGTACAATACAGTACTCCGGTGTGCACGTGTTTGTAGGTGTGTGTGTGTGTGTGTGTGTGTTTGTTTTGTTGGGTGATGTCTGTGTGTGTATTCTCTTGTTCTCTCCTTTCTCTTTCTTTCGTTTCCCTTCTGTTCACTCTCCTCCCAACCCTCATTTTTTTCTCTCTCCTTCAACTTTCCCTAACCACTGTCTCTCCTCTCTTTCATTTATTTTTAGTCTCATTCCTTCCTCTCCTTTTACCATTATTCGACCTTTCCTTTCTTACATTTTCACTCCATTTCCTTTCTCTTTCATATTCCTTTTCCATCCCCTCACATTCATCGGTTTTCCTTTCAAAGATGGGGTCGCAGGTCAATCCCCCTCTACACCTGTTCTTTCTCTATTCTACCTTTGTGCTGTCTCTCTGTCTCTCTCTCTCTCATTCTGTGAGTCTCTCTGTGTCTCTCTGTCTCTCTCTGTGTGTGTGTGTGTGTCTCTCTCCCTCTCTCTCTCTCCTATTCCCTTCCCTTTCGCTTATCAGTCTTCCCCTTGTGCTTCCCCTCTTCTCCTCGCCCCTCTCTCTCATTCCTATTATCGCTCTCTCTCTCTTTCTCACTCTCTCTCTCTCTCTCTCTCTCTCTCTCTCTCTCTCTCTCTCTCTCTCTCTCTCTCTCTCTCTCCTCCCTTCGGTAACTATGACCAATTTAGAAGGCAATCACTGGCCCTCAATCCAATCTACACCTTTTCCTATTTTTTTTTATACATCTCCCTCTATTCCTCCTTCCCTTCGCTTCCTCCTTCCCTTCGCTTCCTCCTTCCTTGTTTCCTTCCTTCGTTCTCTATCGGTTATTGTTCATTCTATCATTCTCCTATTTATAATTTCCTGTTTTGATTTCTGTTTCTCATTCGATCATTTATATTGTTTTGTTTTTTTAATATAATATCTTCCTTTAGAGTTAATATCTCGTTCTCTCTACTTCACCTTTCTTCCTTTTCCTTGTTTTGCAGTTTACCATTCATTTATCTCTATCTTTCTATCTCTCTCACCATCTTTTATCTATTTTCTTCCATGCATTATTTTCTCTATTAGACTTTCCTTCTCTTTCATTCATCCCTTTTGATCATATATATTTTTCTCTCATATATTTTACTGTCCTTAATTGTCGCTTCTTCGTTCTTCTCCCATTCCAACCCCTCCATCCATCCATCCATCCATCCATCCATCCATCCATCCATTCATCCCAACTCCTATTCACCGTCTGCTTATTTCCGTATCTTCATAATACACGGACCCTGTGATCATGTATGAGACTATATAGGTGGCGTTTGATTCCTCCTGACTATAGGCCACGAAACAAGCTCCTTCAATATAGGTGGTGTTTCGTGGCAATATTTGAAGAACTCACTAACCTCCAATTTTGTCGTACTTCATCACGGGGTTTCATAATTAAGGAGAACGTTCACTCAATACTAATACTAATCCCTTTCCTGATGTTAGTATTCCTTTGTGTTTGATATAATGGGGGGATTTATTTTGGATGAATTTTTTTAGGGCTGACGAATTCCACCAAACATTGATCGATGCCAGGGGAAAAAATCAGCTCAATGTTATTAATACGAGATCCGTTGTTTCGTGGCTGAAGAATTTGGTTGCCCTCAAGTTCACCACAAGGTTAATAAGGTAAATATATAGATGAAGGTAAATATATAGATGAAAGGAAACACAGAAAACGGATTATTTGTCTACCTAGTCAATTGATGAGTAACAATTATAAACTTTTATAAATATGTGTAATATTAACAATATGATTTTGTATATGCACACTACATGATTTTGAAACGACGTCACCTTCACTTGAAACCAACCTAACTCTTATTTTATATATATAAAACTTTCACACTCATCACAACTACAGTATTGTTCTGTAGTCTAGCTGGTTGCTGGATTGACTTTTAATTAGTTTTATTTTTCAAGTTGTATTTTATTAATGGTATTTTGCTTTAATCAACAGATATTGTATTAAGGTGAATCTATTGTGCTATATCGTAGTTACAAATTCACATACATATTCTCTCATTCACTACTCATCTCCCCTCATACCGTCCCACTTCCCTCACTCACCACTCATCTCCCCTCATGCCGTCGCTCTCTCCCACCTTCCCCTCACTCACCACTCATCTCTCCTCATACCGTCCCTCTCCCCTCACTCACCACTCATCTCCCCTCATGCCTCCCCCTCTCCCCCATCCCAGTCCTGGTGATGGGCGGAGATAAAAGTGAGAGGAATTACATTATCTCCCTAAACATTTGGAAATTGACCCGCTGGAGGCTCGATTAGGGGGTAGATTACGGGTAGTGGGGGGGGGGGGAGAGGGGGGGGAGACAGGATGAGAGAGGGGAGTACTGAAGAGACGGGTAATGAAGTGATGTTTGGGGAAGGGAGGAGAGGGGAAGGGAGGAGATAGGATGGGAGGAGAGGGGATGGGAGGAGAGGGGATGGGAGGAGAGGGGAAGGGAGGAGATAGGATGGGAGGAGAGGGGAAGTGATGGTTGGGGAAGGGAGGAGAGGGGATGGGATGGGATGAGGGATGTGGGGAGAGGGGGTTAGGAGAGGGGGGTTAATGAAGTGATTGGTTGGGGAAGGGAGGAGAGGAGAAGGGGTAATTAAGAGATGATTAGGGAGAGGTAGAGGGAAATGAAGAGAGGGTTAGGATAAGAGGTGGTAAATGGGGTAAATAGAGGGTGAGGAGAGAAAGAAAGCGGGAGGAAAGAGTGAGGAGAGGAGGGAAGGAGGAGAGAAAGAGAGGGCGAGGAGAGAGAGTGGGGGAGGAGAGAAAGAGAGAGGGGAAGGAAAGAAAGAAAGAGGGAAGGAGAGAAAGAGGGGATAGAGAGAGAAATGAGAGGGTGAGGAGAGGAAGAATGGAGTGGGAAAAGAAACAAGGTGACGAAGAAAAGGAAACGGTATGGTATGAGAGGAGAGAAAAGAGAGGGTAATACTAGGGTCACACATTCCCGAACTCGAGTCCGAATGCATCCCGAAGTGTGTTCGGTTTGTATTCGGGATGCATTCGGGCAATGATTCGGGGTGTTCGGGAATAGTTCGGGAAGAGTTCGGGAATGGTTCGGGGATATTTGCAAAAGTTCGGGATTGAATCGGAAAGCTTCCCGAATGTTTGGTGTTGCATGAAACATTCGGAACCAATTCGGAATGGGCAAAAATTCGGGGAGAGATCGGGATATATTCGTAAACTATTCGGGAATACTTCGGAACATTCGGTATGGCATCTGTTTGCATTCGGTTTGTATTCGGTTTGATTTCGGAACGAAAACAACACATTATATTTTGAATTTCAAACTTCGGTTTCGATTCGGAATGACTTCGGTATGACTTCGGTATGTATTCGGTATGCATTCGAAAGTGCGTTTCGAATGCATACCGAATACATACCGAATACATACCGATGAAAACTTGACCTTGAAAAAGTTCTCTGAACATGCCCGAATTCATCCCGAAGTCACTTCGGGATGCATTCGGACTCCAGTTCGGGAATGTGTGACCTAGGCTTAAGGAAGAGAGGGGTGAGGGGGGACTGGAGGGGTGAGGGGGGGGGACTTCAGGGGGGAGGGACTGGTACTGAGTTTGTGAGATAAGACGAGAAGGGAAAGGAAGGAAGAGGGGAGATGGAGGGAGAGGAGGGGATGGAGAAGGGGGAAAGGAAACAGGGGGGGGAGGTGAGAGGGGGGATGAAACTGAGTGCGAAAGAAGGGAGGGGGGAGAGAAGGGAAAAGATAGAGAAGGAGTGTCAAAGAAAAGGAAGGGAAGGGAAGAGGAGGAAAGGAAAAAGAAGGGGTGCATGAGGAAGGAAAGGGAAGAAAAGGGAATGGAAGGAAAATAAAGAGAATGGATGCCAGAGGAAGGGAAGGGAAGGGAATGGAAGGGAAATAAAGAGAATGGATGCCAGATGAAGGGAAGGGAAGAGAAGGAAAGGGAGGGAAAAAGAATGGATGCCAGAGGAAAGGAAGGAAAGGGAAGGAAAGGGAATGGAAGGGAAATAAAGAGAATGTATGCCAGAGGAAGGGAAGGGAAGGGAAGGGAAGGGAAGGGGTACCAGAGGAAGGAAAGGGAGGGCTGTTCTGGGATCGATTTGACATTAAAGTTTTGAATAAGCGTGTTTAAAGTGTGAGTAATGCCGCCATAAATAGAGATAAGGAAGGGAAAAGGGGAGGGTGGGGAGAGATAGGAAGAGAAAAGAGGGTGGGGAGGGATAAGGGGAGGGTGGGGAGAGATAGGAAGAGAAAAGGGGAGAGTGGGGAGAGATAGAGGGAGAAAGGGAAGAATGAGGAGAGATAAAGTTGGAAAAGGGAAGAGATAGTGGGAAAAGGGAAGAGATAGAGTGGGAAAAGGGAATGGTGGGGAGAGATTGAGAGAATGGGAAGAGTGAGGGAGGTATGGAGATTAAAATAATAGGGTATGGGAGATAAAAGTGGGTATGGGAGAGTGAGGAACGGAATAGAGAAATAATGGAGGATGGAAGATGAAAAAGAGAAGGGAATTCGGGGTCAAGAGGCAAAAAGTTAAAGATAAATTTAAGGAGAAAAATAGAGAGGAGAGAGACTAAAAACAAAATAATGGAAGGAAGAAATATGGGTGGCAACAACGAAAGAAGGACAAGAAACTGAAGGACAACAAAGCAGGTGGGAAAATGTCATAGAGAAAAGAGAGATAAATGAAGTGGAATATACTTATAAGAAAGAGGAGGAAGGATGGAATGGAAAGAAGCAGAAGGAAAGGAAAAAAGGACGGAACGTTAGATGAAAGAAGTGAAGAAGGAAGGAAGGGGAAAGGATAAATGGGAGGAGGAGAGAAGAGATAGAAACAGTAGGAGAGATAAACAGACAAATGAAGATAACTCAAATGGAAGGAAGGAAAACATGGAGGTAAAGGGAATAGGGATGACACAAAATAAAAATGGGAAAGATAAAAAGATGCTGAAACTAAAAGAAAAATTAACACAAAAATAGATAAAAATTAAAATAAGAATGAAATGTCAGGAGATACGAAACGAAAACGATAGATGAAAAGATAGAAAGAGAAAGAAAGGAGTAGGAAGAAAAAATATATATAAAAGGTGGGAGGAAATTGTGAAGAAAAAGGGTGGGAAGAAGAAAATATATGTAAAAGATTCCTGAGGTGAAAATTCAATTAGGTGGTAAGGTCATTAGAGACTGAGCCCTGATTGGTGGAGGGGAGGGAGGAGGGGAGGGGGGGGAGAGGGAGGGAGGGGAGGGGAAACAGGGGAGGAAAGGGGTAGTGGGAAGCCAGAAGGAGACGTGGAAAAAGAGGGAGGTGGGAGTAGAAGGGAAAGGGGAAAGAGGAAGAGGGACGGGGGGAAGCTTGGAGGAGAGAAGGGGGAAAACAGTAGGGGAAAGGGAGTGGAGGGGAGGGGAGGCACGAAAAGTGGGGCAAAGGTAAATGATGAGAGATAGTTGCAGTGTAAGGAAGAAGGGGTGAGAGAAGAGGAGGAAAGGAAAGTGAGATAAATAATAGAAGGAAGAACATGGATGGAGAATAAAAGAAGGGAAGGAACAAAAAACACAGCTAACCAAACTGTGCCATAAAAGCAGGCCATCTTTAAAGAGGCAGTGTGATTCCTCCATACTATACCACCAGACAAACGAAAACCTCACTGTACGAGTAAAGAATTTAGTTTGTAAGACAGGTCGGAAAAAATCGGTATATATAGCATGTACAGTTGAGGACAATATTGATGAGACACATTTGAAACTTGACCATAAACATCGGATTGGATGAGACGTTGTGTTCTGTGATTAATTAGTCCCCGCCATCATCATCATCATCATTAGGGGATCGTTTGATATGTGTCTGTTTCATATTATGTCCGCAACTGTACATGGTACTTAACTAATTTATTGGAAAGTTAAACAGCTAAAGAACAGAGGGAAGCTGTCAAAATCTTACGTGGGTTACCCTTATATGGATGATTATTTTTGACCCCGACTGTACATCAGGTGGAAGGTGCCTATTCAAGTAAATCCTTCGGTAATAATGTAAGTGTGTTATAGAGATATTTGGAAGCCAGGAGTTCTTTGCTCAGATAAGAAAGTTTATTTGGCATTTGTCAGTAAAATTTTGGTCACCAGTCAAAGCTGAAGGTCCAAATAACAGAGAGAGAGAGAGAGAGAGAGAGAGAGAGAGAGAGAGAGAGAGAGAGAGAGAGAGAGAGGAGGTGGTGGTGGCGGGGGTAAGAACTAAGGAGATAGGTATGCCTACAGCTAATCTACTTAAAAGTTAATCTGGCCAGTATTCTATATGCAAAAATATATTGCAAAGCTGCATGGAAATTTTCTTTTAATCTTGCATATTTACTGTCACCTATTATATAGTGATTTCTCTCTTTCGTCACCAGTTATTTTTTATTTAATCTCTAATATTAGTGCAAATAACATTAAAAATTGAGATTTTCTTAATTTTTGTTCATCAGGTTAATAATGGAAATAATTATTGTATTCAGGATCGCTTGCTGTACTTGTGCCTTGTAACATCATATTTTGTGCTTCCGTATTATTCTTCAACAAAAACCTTTAGTGCCCTTGAATGGATGTCTCTTCCCTACATCTTTTCCTGCCATTCTATTCCATCTGGAGGTGTATTTTGATGCAAAAATTTTCCTTAATGCACTTTCAGTATATTCAAATCTCTTAATGTCTTAACAATATCCTAATTACGTATCCTAATCGTTAATGTCTAGCATAATAGTGATGTAATTGTATGATTTGCATGGCGTGAGAACTACTGGCTTGTTTTTATACACAGCTGAATCGTTGTTAAAATATCCTTGTGTATCATGCTTAGAAAAAAATATCTAGAAACATTATTTTAATTTGTCTGAACTCAAAAGCATGTCTGATATATTTCAAAGACAAAATAATTTGGGCTCTACCATTTACCAGTGACAGTTCTCTCATTCCCCGTGATATCAAAAACACTTGGTTAATTACAAAATTCCATATAACCTGCCAATCATGCATGTGTGAATTTAGTAAGAGAGAGCGTGGTCGAGTTTTATGATATGGTCCTGGGCTCGTGTTTTCCCGCCAGAACTGAATGTCAACAAACCCAAGCGCGGCGTCCGAATCCAGTCTGACGTTTTAATTACACGAGCGCTGTTAATTATTCTGAGTATGAACGTGGTGTCCGGAATATTATAATTAATTAAGTTGTTTCCACTTCCCATATATATATATATATATATATATATATATATATATATATATATATATATATATATATATATATATATAATGGGCAAAGGAAGACTGGAGAAGGTAGAGAGAGTGTTCTTATAATAAAGGACATATATTTAGGTAGGTACGGTTTCGAACGCTCCGTCAACTAGGTCAAGTCGATTTGAGAAACAAATATTTTACAAATGAAAATCAATTTTACTTCCCGGTGTAATAACTTGTTCTGATACTTTCTAGCATAGTTAAAACGAATATTATAAACTACAAGACACTGTTACAAGTAAATATTTTATCAACTTTTCAAGCTTATCGAACGTACCGGTATATATTTTTTCCAAGGACAAAAAGATATGCCTGTCATATACAAATCCATACCACACTGGGAGAGTCTCTGATAATAAGACATTGAAAGAATGACTTACTTAAGTAAATATGGCTGTTGTAGGATTAATATGTTAAGTACTGTTTAAGTTTGTTGCAGTGATTTGCATGATGAAAATATCCTCCTGCATCCACATCTGTAAATACTGTATATCATGTAGCTTCCTATCAGCTAACACCAAACCTTTTTTACTTTCCTCTGTTCCTGTGTAAACTTCATTAGTTTGCCAGTGTCTCTCCATCTCTTCTATGGACATCCTCCATTACACACTCAAAACATCTCATTCATGGTCTAATATATACTTTTTTTTCACATAACATTTGGTATAGTAATCATAGCTTTCCGTGACATCTAGTTCATTTCTATGCTTCCTAACCTGCCCAATCCATCAAAGTTAATGATTTTTTACAACATGTCATACCTAATGTACAGTAACATTCACAGGCTTTCAACTGCTTTTTGCTACACACAAGGGCAAGACCATTCTACCTCCATGGGCAAGTCCAGTGTAAACAGAGCCACATCACACCTTCCCTTGTCCGGTCCCTCTTGGATTTTAAGAAAGAGAGAGAGAGAGAGAGAGGATATTCTAAAGTATTCTCATATATTGTTTTGCATTACAGATGAAAAGAATAATTATCTTTCAATTCCATAACTATACAACACACCACTTAACATCTCACTTACAGGTGTTTGGGAAGGTTGGGACTCGATTTAGTCTGCGTCAGAAATAACAGAGGAGTATATATATAATTTATATACTCACTCAGCATTACCTGTTCATTCTCCATCGATATTACTCGTTGTGGAAATATCTGTGATTCCTCCAACGTGTGTCAAGAGGACAATAATACTCAGGGAATCTGTTTCATGACCTAAATTAAAGGAATCAATGTTATCCACTTTGTTGATAAAATCATAACCATTTTAAGATCTTAGCGAGTAGGTAAGGACACTACATTTAAACTTGTTACCCATCTCTAGTGCAAGTTACGTTTTCTCTTATAGTTAAATAAAAGAAAATCGTCGGCATTTAAATGATACAATAATAGCTTTGGTATGAACAGAAACCTCCATTTTGCCACCAAACTTGTGTTTCTTTCATCTGGATCCCTGCTCATGTAAGTCATGACCCAAACGACCATGTAGATAGACTTGCCAAAACTGCCTGCCACCTGTCCCAAAATACTTTACACCACCCAATCTTCAAGACTTTAGTGAGAACAATTCTGCGTGATGAAACACAAGAGGACTTGGAATTCCGTATTGACGCTGAACATGATAGTTTCTCCATCCCTCACTATGACTGGTACCATGCAGTGGGACACCTGCAGTGGGACAACTGTATGGTAGAAGTCACAGCCTCACTCGCCGATGTGGTGTAGCCGTTGCTCGCATCTGTATGGGATACTGCTAAAGGTGGGAGGTTGGAAGGCAGCCGATCACAGACCAGACAATGTGCAAACTGTGTTAAGCTCCCAACTCTGACACACTCAGACATTACATCATGTATTGTCCCCTAATTGACCACTTTAGACCACCTCACCTAATGTACCGTATTGTAATGTATTCTCAATATATATACAGAGTTTCTCAGCCCCATGCAATGTTAATTTATAATGTTAACATATAACTTGTATGTTAGGGTATCCCAAAGCCGGGAGGAATATAATTCCCTCGGCTTTGGTCTTACCATTATCACATAATCTTTATTATATACTATGTAACTTTTTTTCAACATTATTACTCTCACTGCAGTTTTATTATTTGTATGTATATGTCTATGTGTGTAGTTATGCGTATATGCATGTATATGTGTGTGTCTGTGTTTTTTTTTAAATGTATATATGTGTATATGTTTATGTACAGTGGGCGGCGGAAGTAATGTCACCTCCCCTGCCCTGATGGGACCCAATGTGTTCAGGGACTTGTGTCGTGTGGCTGGATGGGTGATGGGGTGGATGTCTTTGTCCTCTTTCATGATATTACTGAAATAGTTTACGTATATTTACCCATATTAATTTCCCACCATGTATCAAATAACTTCATGGGCTTTAGTCGCAACGTTTCCTATTTACACTCGTTTCCCATCACGAAAGCTTGTATTCTATTCTTTCGTTTTCTCTTGCGGCACTTGTCGCGAAAAGAAAATCCACAACTTTATTGGGTGGGTTAGGTATAAATATCAAATGGTTTGTTTTTCAGAGTATATCGTAGCCACGTTTATTATTTTCATTGGTAAATTTTTACAAGTTGCCACAATAGGGGCAAACTACCGGGACCTAACCGGGGCAAACTACCGGGACCTAACCGGGGCATACTACCGGGACCTAACCGGGGCAAACTACCGGGACCTAACCGGCATACTTCAGCCTTAACCACAGCATCGAGATATTACAGAATTAAAAAGACCTTACCTGACCTTACCTAACCTACCTAGAAGAGGCCATACTTGGTGACCTAACCTTGTTATCCTCCATTTGCAGAAGAAATGGTATATAGAAAAGTTGTTTGTAATACTGAAACATAAACACTGGTAACAGTAAAATTTTCGAAATCGAGTTGTGGCAACTTGTAAAAAATATTCCTTTTCATTTCATACTTTATACCCAACACCGAAAGACAAATAAACATAAGCTAAACTAGAAATCTGAGAATGGAAAATATTCAATTAACTTTAGACAGGATCTGATTTAACACAAGATCCATAATACTACTACATACGTGTCTGCTAACCATTTATGCAGTTTTGATCTAGATGCAACTCTTATGTGTGTGTGTTAATGGAAAATATTATTGTGTTGGTGCACAGTTGATGATTAGGCCACAACAGTGTCCCCTTCAAAATCGAAGCTTTACGTACAACACAGAAAATACAAGTAATAGAAAGGAGGACTGAAGGAAAATGAGCAGATCTTGCTGTTAACGTTAGATAATTGTACCTCGATAATAAATAACAGAGTGGGATTATGATGGAGGTTTGAGAAAGTAACCTGGAAAGACGAGTGAAGAAGAGGGGGGATCTTGGACTCTTTGACAACAAGTTTTCTCACGAAGATCATATTCATAGAAGAGTATGAAATATGTTCTCCTGCATATATAAGTTGCATTCACCATGTAGATAAGACATTGGTGAAGAAATAAACATACATTGCACCAGTATTTGAATATGGTGCAGTAATATGGAATCCACACGTAAAATATGATACAAATACATAATAATAACTATCATGTTCCAGCCGCCCTACAGGCGATGCTAGACCCTGCGGGGGGCAAGAGGCCTTCGTTAGCCGCCCTTGCGAGTGTAAGGCCTCGGGCGTCCCTATTGTCGCCCGAAGCTCTCCTGCGGAGAGTTGAAGGTCTGGCCTCCCAGTGGCTGCCTGGTCCCTCTTGTCGAAGGGAGTATAATAATTAGATTCGGGATAAAAATTCACACATAAACTGATTTAGTTTAATTAAATTCAGACAACTTGCAAATTTGACCCCATATGACCTCGCATGACCCCACCTATGTGCGGGCTGGGGTCAAAAATACTTCTCACTTAGTTGAGCTACTATGACTCGTAAAACTGATCGAAAACGACTTCCAAATCCGTGAAATAAGCCGTAAATTAGGATTTTGTAAATTTTTGTGAACTTTAGCCTGACCCGAGAGGTCAAATATAGGTGATTCCAGGTAATGAGTTCTACAGGTGCATGTAGCTCAGGAAGACGCGTCGAACGGTACCAAGATAAACGCCATACGATCAAAAGTGACTGAGTAAAATAGTTTTTTGAGTCTATGGGAACTTTGACCCCCAAAACACCCTTCTAAAGTTCACCCTTGGTCGGGACTCGGTGTGCGAACATATTTGGTCCATTGCTATCGATGTGCAAAATTTCAATTCTATATACAGTACTGTATATAGATAAAATGTAGAGTGCAAAGAGAACAAAAGACGAAAGAAGACCGCCATTAAACTGGAAGAGACACTGAAGGAGGGAAAAAGTAACAGAGCAGAGGAACAGCCAGCACCAAGGGTTCAGAAGGAAAGGTGGAACAGCTGAAGAATGGAAAGGTATAGTGGCTCGGAATTGAAGAGGCCCAAACCCTTAAAGTACTGCACACATCACAGCACGTAATATCCTCTCTATATATATCTACGGGATAGAGTACAAACACCAATAACTAGGTGGGTCCCTGACCTAATTTTGACAAAATAAAAAAAAATATCACAGGAAAAGAAGGAAAATTGGATAGAGGAAATAGCGCTGGAGGATTACATAGTGCATAATACCCACAGATCTTGAAAATACAGCAAGAAAGAGAGAAAAAACAACAAAGGCGTTAGGGAATAGTATATTATAATACATATAGATTTACTGGGATAAAATAACAGATGAGGTTATTTTATACGAAGACCATTCAGTGATATGTGTGATAAAATGAAAGTAGTAGACGAGACCTAACGGAATCGTAGCACTCCGGTAAAATATAATTTCCTGTGGGCAAGTGCAATCAATTTAGTACCGGTACATCTATATAAATTATAACCTCAAATTTTTCGCGAACGATCTGCTTTATACAATAGACATAATAAGACTGCTGGCCAGAAAGACCTTGCAGTCACACGGGAGGAGACTGAGAGGAGGAAAAGCAAGCAAAAAAAAAAAAAAAAAAACCTAGGGATAGTTGAAGGCAGGAAAGGGAGCGGCTCTTTCTTCACTTCAACTGGTCCAGTTTCTCTTCTCTTTCCTTCTTGCTTCCTATACTTACCCTCAATCTCCTTTTCCCTAGTGGTACAAGGTCTTTTTGGCTTACCAGTCTTCTCTATTTTCCCTTTATAAGCTGTTAAAAATTAAAAGGTTGACTTTCTTTTCAATTTTTCAGAAAATTCGTCCTCCAATCGACAGGAATAGTTTTTTTTCTACAGCCTAACTGTACATCATCATCATCCATAATACATATATGTATATAATGCAAGGCAAAAATATCGGGCGAAATAAAGCAATATAAACTTGCAGTTCCAAATTCGTTTCCTGACACAACGAGCTACCGGGTATGTATTGAGTGTGATGGTGAAGTGACAAACTTAGTTATCAAGGAAACACGAGAACTCCTTACATGGATTATATCAGGTCGTCGTAGCGAACAGATTAACTTAAGGCAAAATACCAGTCCAGACTTTGACTAGAAAGATAAAATGTAGTTTTACAAGTTCTTTTAATGTAGGCTTATATAGAAAAACATAACACACCGGTAGAAAAGGGAAGAATGTTGTTTTGTTTGTTAGGTGAATCAAGTACTGTACTCTATATTTCTACCAGTCGGCTAGATGTATATATTGAGACAGTATTTAAGGTATATTTTGTTATATTTATACTTCTTTTGGGCTTATTGGATGTATCAGTAACGCAAGCACCTGTCCGGAGAGAAGCTTGACGGTAGCGTTAACGTAAATTTACAAGTACTTATTGGTAAGTTACGTAAATGTAAATTATATGTCTTGATTAGCCAGTACCCTCAGCCTATAAGAAAGTCGTACCGGTGTCAACAAGATAATTCGGCCAATTCATTGACGATGCCTGGCTGGACTTTGACTGGCCGACCTTCCAGCCCGTTTCCTGGGTCAGTGGTGTGTTGTAGTCACACTGCCGGAGAGTTTCAGTCCTCGTCGATCCACCGTGCCGTGCAGACGTGTGGCGCATTCTCCAAAAACTTTTCCCTACTCTTGATGATGGAATATAGTTTGTGTTTTTGCATCATTATATGAGCAACCACTTTTAAACCGCGTAAGGTCATAAATTAGAACTACCCAACCTTAATTTTGTGAGTAATGAAGTAAAATATGTCAAACTAACGAAGGTAGAATAACTTATGAAGTACATTGAAAAGTACAACAAACTATTAAAAAGTAAAAGGAAAAATATCCATACATTGTAGATGAATTTACACAAGAAACAGACAAAATCAGAGGGAATGGTATTATAAATGATGAAGGTTCTACTGGATAAAAATATAACGAGAGATTACAGAGGAAAGTGTGAGAGTGATGTGGTGTTCTCACTGCCTACTGCCTCTTGCCTCTTTATCAGGAAACCGTGCAATTCTTCGGCTTCAACTCACACCGATACAGACGTATGTAGTAAGTCAGCCTCTATTTTACAACAATAACAAGATTGACTTTTTTTTTTTATTATTGAGTCGAGAACCACATCCCATTTATTCTGTACCATATTAATAATTAAGCTGCTACAACCAAGACTCACTGACTTGGTGAGGTATTGTAACTATAGAGATGATTTGACAGGTGCGTATTTAAAATTTTGGAAAACATTGCTCTCGGCAGAAAATTCATTACATGGGTTTTTTATATGAATGCTTTGAGGCGTCCATAACTGTACAAAGAACACTAACAAAAAAATAACTTTCTTTTTACTGCTATGGACAAGATAAGTAGTGAAGATGGAGAATATTACAGGCCTAAAACTATTACAGGCCTAAAACAGTTGATAAAGTTGGAACATTTCTTATAGACAGTGCAACAACAAGATTGATTGAATAGTCTGTATCTACCTGTCAAATCAATAAATGTACAGTTAATAATAGCTCAGTGTAGTGTATGTACTTCTTTATTTAAGGCTGCCAATTAAAAAAATGGAAATACACGAGTTACATTTTTATAGATCCGATATTTCTATTATGATGGATCTAAATTTTCGTAAGTATTTATTATTTCCAACTTCAACTAAACCAAAGAATTAATGTTATTCTGTTTCTGCATTGAGAGAGGGGAGGAATAAAATTTAATACAAGAATGCTCGTTGTTATTCTCGTCTGTGAAGGAAGTACACGTGGTTCAAAGTCATGTCCAAATTCGTTCATCATGCCAAGACAATGCTGCGTTGGAAGGAGGATAAGTGGTCATAAGGGGGAAGAGGGAATGGTGGTAATATTACAGGGTTGATCAGTTGTGTATTAGAAAGATTGTGAGTTGCTTGATAACTCTTTCATTAGGTAGTTGGACAGAAAAGGGGGAGATATGGGTGGCTACTAATGTGTCATGCTGTATATTGAGAAGATGGAGTATCCACAGAGAGTTAGTAGAGCAATGACCAATAATATAGCGATAAAAGAGTCTGATGCATATTTGCGGTGAAAAAGGAGGGGCCCTATAATGAATGTTGTAAAGGTTGAATCACCCCACGCGAGAAATGAACCCCATACAGGAGCAGATGAGACCCATGTAGTAAGCCCGTCACGGAATCTGTACAATACAACCAACATCATTGAGGCTGATATGGCTAAAAGGGCATCATGACATCTCAAGAAGTGTGTATATATATATATAAAAAAAAAATAGTTTCGTCATTAAGGAATTTAAGAGAAAAAAGTAATCTGAGAGATTAGATAAGCTTTAACGATGCAGAAACTGTGTGTAGGAAACAATGAAAACTACAAAGTTTCTCTGACCTAACCAAGTAATTACAGAACTCTTGTTAAGTCACAAATCATAAGTCCGTATCTCACTTGAAAGTGGTGAGAAGCAGAAAGTTTAGACACTTGACCAGTTTGGTGAAGTAGTGTAGAGTGGAAGTATTGGGTGATGAGTGTATATGGCAACAAGTAGGGTTAAGATGAACATTGATGAAGAGAAGAAAAAGAATGTGATAGGACACATTGTGACCCTCAGGAACACCAATGTTGTTAGAAAAACAGTAACAATCTACAGCACAACTACAACAATTGAGCGACTAGAAGGAAATAAAACAAAGATTCAGAGGACAGAATAGAACCTGACTGAGTGCAGCATGTAATTTATAACTTTGTACCGCAACTCAGTCAAATGCTTTCGTTAGATTAAAAACTTTTGATAGACAAAAGATGAAAGTATTAGGGCTATGACAGGAGAGGATCTAGAGGGGAACTATAGTGATCGGTCACCCTCTTTGGAAAAAGTTGGAACAAACTTCCAGCGGAAGGCAAAGGGAGAAAACAGACGAAGCTGGAATACTTTGCCGAGGTAAGGAGTCACAGAAACACATTTATTTAAGAAAACAGGAGGAGTCCCATCAGCGTTATGATACAGATTTATATAATATAATGGAACAGATTATTTAACACTGAGTCCACCGTGAACGAGTGGGTTAAAATGTCATAGTAATCGATAAACTTAAGTGAACTTGGAGTGAAACCTTCACAACTCTTTCCCTTTCACCAGAGTGGAAATATTTCATAGCTCAGTCATTCCTTCTGCAACTGAATATTGAAAACAACTGTAATAAGAAGAACGAATAGGGAAGATAAATTTGTTAGCAGCGGAGGGCAGAGAAAATCTTAAGGGCCACCAGAGTACGAACTGAAACACAAAGTGAGGGGAGGAGGAGAGAGGAGATGGGGGAAGGGGAGAAGGAGAGAGGAGATGGGGGAAGGGGAGAAGGAGAGAGGAGATGGGGGAAGGGGAGAAGGAGAGAGGAGATGGGGGAAGGGGAGAAGGCAAGAGGAGATGGGGAAATGTAAGATGTGGGAAGGGGAGCAGTCACGTACAGTACATCCTCATTACACTACCACTGATGGGGGACTGTCACTCCAGCAGCAGACTACATGCTCTACTCTGTCTAGTCTTGTCAGTAATTTGTTGCCGTTATCATAAACATTTTATAAAATTCACACTGGAGTAATTATCTTGCTCTTTTAACTTCGTTGTGGTTTTATACATTTATTACAGAAGTGCGTGTTTCTCTCGTCCTATTATAACTTCATTCATCCCCTCTCTACTTTTATCCTATAACCTTCGTAGACTACAAGGATTGTAGGAAGTATATAGCTATAGGAAAATATTGATATCTTAAATATGGAAGCTAATCTTGGAAATATTTCGATTCCAGATATAAATAATGTAATGTTTATTCTTAATATCAAAGAGTGTTTATCAAATATATACTTTTATATAATATATCATTAAGACTAGATTTAATTTCTGTACACGTAATTTATACAGTAACAACTAATGAGTTTATTTTACTTCAGGTGTGAGATGACGCGACTCTACCTCACCTGTCTCCCCAACCTGCTCACCTGCCTTGTTCTAGGTGAGTATATCATTATTATTATACCTGACTACCTCACCTACAGAAGCACACTGACTATGTGAAGAAGATTCATCATTATTTGTGTGATGAGCCATGCAGTCTTTTAATCATTACTTTATCAGAAAACCACTGAAGATAACACATGTAATTTTCCATTCCTATTCCTAAAGCAGATAGGCAATGTCATTTCCTCAACCTCACTCATTAAAAAGACTTGGTAGATATGAGCGAGCACGAGACAGACTGATAGCGACAGCAGGAACCAACACGAAAGAAGTCTCAGAAAATAAAAGAAGTGGACGAATCAGGGACCTCTTTAACCAATCAGGGAAAAACAGAGCAACAAGTGAGAGTCTGATAAGGTTGTTGTTGTTACGTTAGTGGTGGCATTTAGAGGTGTTCCTGGAAACTTATACAAATAAATAGTTAGGAAAATGTATAAGCCTTGATATTCGTTGCTAAAACCCTGTACAAACAAATTAATAAACTTTCAACCTTACTTACGAGAATAATATATTAGCGGCAGAATGAAAAGAATTTCTTATTACTGCAAGTACGCCTGACCCTTCTTTACCTACACAATCATGTAGGTACCCTATGGTGTTCCCTAAACTCCGTGAGCTACTCCAGTTTATGTGTCGTTAGTATGTACAGTCGGCAGCATAAGTTCGCTGCCTTTCCACCAGTGAATGTATGAGTTGTGGTGATGTTCTAACACAATTTCAATACAGAGATGACATATACTCTTCTCATGTAGTAAATTAAATATGTTGTTAGAATAGAAACTGGTTCAGAAAGGAAATATGTGGTCATATTAACATTATATACTGTAGTACATGGGGGATGGACACGAATTTATACAGCCAACTGTACATGGTCATTCCTCCCCAAGCCTTGCGTCATTATGTTTAATCACCACCATTAGGTTTGTAATGAACTATATTTTACTGTACCTTGGCACGTTGCTAAACTGGAGACAGGATAGTTGACTCAGTATATGTGTCTCATTAACATTTCAACATTCTACACTTCTTCTAGAGAGATTTCACATATATACGCTACGAATGCATGTGTACAATATAATAATAATAATAATAATAATAATGAAGATACATTTACTAAAACTTATTATTATTATTATTATTATTATTATTAGACGTGATAATAACAATTGCACTGGAAGGACATTACATTACTGAATAATTCCTTACTTCCATGTTGAACACACTAAGAGTAAACTATTGAAATATTGTATTATTATCTATTCTGTCCATTTAGTTAACCTTCCATCCTTTTACTTCCTTTTATTTCCAGTCATTTCCTTCTATTCCTGCCCATGTCTGTAACCTATATAAGTTTCTTTATCCCTTATCCTCTAAACTATTTCCTTTCTTATTACCTTACCCTTGTACTCCTTATCCTTTACATTTTTCATATCCTTACCCTTTCATCTCTTCCATAATTTTTCTCTTGACTATTGGCTACCCACTATCCTTTCTCATGACCTTATTCTTGTTGTTTCTTAAAGTCTCTCGTCTCTGCCATCCCTTACCCTATATCATTACTTATATTCGAATCTTCTTTTCTTGCCCATTGCTTACCCTCCATTCTTGCCTATTCCCTTACCCTAATTTCTACCTAATTCCCTTATATTCGAATCTTCTTTTCTTGCCCATTGCTTACCCTCCATTCTTGCCTATTCCCTTACCCTAATTTCTACCTAATTCCCTTATATTCGAATCTTCTATTCTTGCCCATTGTTTACCCTCCATTCTTGCCTATTCCCTTACCCTAATTTCTACCCAATTCCCTTATATTCGAATCTTCTTTTCTTGCCCATTGCTTACCCTCCATTCTTGCCTATTCCCTTACCCTAATTTCTACCAATTCCCTTATATCGTACTCTTATCATGTCCAACCCCCATACTGCCTTTTACCCTTGCCTGTCTTTATCACTTCTCTTCCTAACCTTCCGTCGTTCCCCCCGTGTCTGCCAGAAGTAACGTCACATCACAGTTGTGTTACATGACCCAGCGTACCTTCCCTCTCCCCCTCCCCTCCCCTCCTCCTCCCCTGGCTGGCTGGCTGGCTATTTGGCTGGCTGGCTGGCTGGCTATTTGGCTGGTTGGTTGGCTTGCATACTTGCTTGCTTGCTGGCTGGCTGGTTGGTTGGCTTGCTTGCTTGCTGGTTGGTTGGTTGGCTGGCTATGGCTGGTGTCTACACGTTCTGTCCTTCATTACAGTCCCATCACAGCAATAATACAACTCACCCTCCTTCTCATTTAGTGCTCCAGGCCGCTCCTTCACACTTGTACACTTGTCATCACTTCCTTGTTAACCTTACAACAACAAAAGAGAAATTGGGTGGGAGGAGGGCGAGTGAGAAGGAGAACGAATGGGGTTGTAGGAATTGGGGTGGTAGGGAGGGAGGTAGGGGGACTGATGGGTAGGAAATAGGGGGAATAATTAGTAGGAAATAGTAAAAATATGAATTGAGGGAAGTAATAGGTAGGTAATAGAGGGGATATATGTAGAAAATAAAAGGGAATAAAAAGTAGGAAATAGGGGAAGCAATAAGTAGGAAATTTGGGAGTATGGATATATGGAGATTTGTAGAGGGAGGGAGGGAAGTAGGAAATTGTAAGGAGGAGGGAATTAGGGAGATACGTACGAGGATTAGAAAGATAGAAATGTCGATGGAAGGAGAGGAGGGGAAAAAAGTTGTAGGATAATAGGGATTGGTGGGCAGAAAATAGAAGTTTACGATGGAAGGAGCATGAAGAGTAAAAACAAGGAAGAAAAGAGGGAGGAAGAAAAGAGGGAGGAAGAAAAGAGGGAGGCAGAAAAGAGGGAGGAAGAAAAGAGTGGGATGGGAGGATAAAAATAAGGGGTGTGCGATGAAAGGGAAGTTAGAAGGAAGAAAAAAGGAATAAGGAGGGAGAAAAGGGTGAAATGAAAATGAAATTATTAAAATGATTTCTATGGTATGAAAGAGTTAAAGGGAAGGAAAAGACGAGGAGGAAGAAAGGGAGGAAAAACAGATGTGATAATACATTGAAATAGAAAATGAAAACACAATGGAAGGAAGGAGAAAGAAACAGAGTCGTGAGAATGAAAGGGAAGCATGAATGAAGACGAAAAGATGAATTAAGGTAGGAAGAAAAAGTCTGACACAAGATGAAAGGGATGAACTGGTTAAGAAGTCATGAGAGAGGGCAGAGGCAGAGAACTAGAAAGCAAGCAATTGATTGATGGGTATTAGGCGCCGCAACATCGAGGTCCTATAGCGCCAGAAAAAGGTGAGAGAGAGGTGTGACAAGAAAGCAAGCAAGCAAGCAAGCACCAGGCCCGAAAGAAGCTACAGCCGGGATCAGACCAAAAACCAGGGCCAACGAAGCGAATGAGGCACAATACAACGAATACTCCGTGTCTGACAGCTAGCGTCGTCGTCTTGGTTGGATGGGATACACGCTCAGCCATCGCGTTATACACACTCCAATCCCTCTTCCAAAGCCACTGTTGAATATGAAGCAGATTTCATTCATGCCATGCACCACCTTCTCTCCTTCCTTCACCTCATGTCTTCCCTGCACCATCTTCCTTCCTTCCTTCACCTCATTTCTTCTCTCCTTCCTTCACCTCATCTCTTCTCTCCTTCCTTCACCTCATGTCTTCCCTGCACCACCTTCCTTCCTTCCTTCACCTCATCTCTTCTCTCCTTCCTTCACCTCATCTCTTCTCTCCTTCCTTCACCTCATCTCTTCTCTCCTTCCTTCACCTCATCTCTTCTCTCCTTCCTTCACCTCATCTCTTCTCTCCTTCCTTCTCCTCATCTCTTCCCCATTCTCCACTTACCTCCCTTTATCTCTTCCACACAAACGTATAATCGACAGGTTCCTGGAACATATAACAATTATGTAACCTCCACCTTCTGAATCACGAAGACAATCGAAGGTTAACTTAGGCACGCAGTTTCTCACTCATCCCACTGTCACAACGTCACACATACACGTCTCACTCACTACTCAGTACTCAGACTCACACTCCTACCCTCCACACTTACTCATCACCTACTTACTCATCAACTACTTACTCATCAACTACATACTCATCAACTACTTACTCAATTACTTACTTCTCTATATCGTCCAATCTGACCCGATTTATTAAAACCCACAAGTTCTCTGACATAGATAGATAAGGCACGTCAATTTTCAATCACCCCATGCATGCACTCTCACACCGTCTCATCTCACGCTCAATCATCCTTTATAAAGTCACACTCACAAACACATTCAATTTACGCTCCCCAACACTCAGATTACACCCATGCAGACACACTCAGGTTGTACTCACAGACGAAATCATCCGTACTCAAAGACTCGTTCAAAATACACTCACACTCACTCACTCAGTTCCCGCTCACAAACTCACACTATTCCAGCTCACAAAACTCACTCGATTCTCGCTGACAATCTGTAAGCTCCGGGACTTTTCAGGAATTTTCACGAATCTGCCTCTACATTTCCTCTGCAATTTCAGCAATAATATTTTATTGATTAGAAATACTGTATGTTGTATAGATTTCTCTACCAGTATTACGTGTGTGTGTGTGTGTGTGTGTGTGTGTGTGTGTGTGTGTGTGTGTGTGTGTGTGTTGTGAAGGTGAGTTTTTGAGCGAGGGTTTGTAAGCGAGTGTGAGTGAGAATATTTTTACCAGGAGGAAGGTAAATTGTCCCCTGACGCTGCCACCTTGTTAGAACTTGGCCTGTTAACACGGACCTGGAGGAGGGAGAGGCAGGGAGAGCAGGGGAGGAGGGAGAGGCAGGGAGAGCAGGGGAGGAGGGAGAGGCAGGGAGAGCAGGGGAGGAGGGAGAGGCAGGGAGAGCAGGGGAGGAGGGAGAGGCAGGGAGAAGCAGGGAGAGCAGGGGAGGAGGGAGAGGCAGGGAGAGCAGGGGTGGTGGGGAGTAGAAAAACGATTAAGGGGAGGTGGAGGAAGGATGTGAGGTGGAGGAGGGATGTGAGGTGGAGGAGAGGATGCGAGGTGGAGAAAGGATGTGAGGTGGAGGAGGGATCACAACAAGAACGACAACAGCTGGAAGGATAATGATGACAAAATCGTAAGAGGAAGTTGGACATACGAGTTGTTGACAAAAGTGAGATGCGAAAATATTTTATATATTTTTTTAAATATATAAGACGTCATACAAATAATAAAGTTAAAGTTTTTCATGGTGTAATAAGCGTAGCATTCTACAAATAAATAAATAATAGTTTACTAAAGGCAAATGAAGATCATAATAGAAAAGTATAAACGTATTAAGAAATAATATGATTTTGCTATAAATTATATGAAACATAAATGTAAAAATATGCAATAAGCGGATTTAGGTCTTTTCAATCAGTCCCGAACAACTAACAACATATATTGCAATCCCGTTAATTCGGTACATTTTTCTGTCAATTCTTATAATTACAGAACCTAAAAAAATACCACATACCACAATAGAGTGAGCAAAGTTATTCCTCTAATATCGTGTTATGGACGTATAATTCACTGTACTGTTATTCGACTAAAATAACTTGAACTACAAATATGATTAAAGATAAAAAAATAAAATGAGTACTGAAAATCCTTAAAATAGTAAAGAACATTATTTTTACTACAATATGATTAAAAATGAAAAAAAAAAAAATGAGTACGGTACTGAAAATCCTTATAATAGTAAAGAACATTATTTTTACTACAATATGATTAAAAATGAAAAAAAAAATGAAAAAAAAAAATGAGTACTGAAAATCCTTATAATAGTAAAAAACATTATTTTTGCACACCTCCAAGCCTCGAGTACCATGCAGGACCAGCCTAGAGTAAATAATAATGGTGTAAGTTAAAACGAGGCTGGTGTGGAGTGCCGACACCACCACCACCACCAACACCACCACCACCAACACCAACACCAACACCACCACCAACACCAACAACACCAACACCACCACCACCACCAACACCACCAACAACACCACTACCAACACCACCACCAACGCCACTACCAACACCAACACTAACACCACCAACAACACCACCACCAACACCACCACCACCACCAACACCACCAACAACACCACTACCAACACCACCACCAACACCACTACCAACGCCACTACCAACACCAACACCGCACAAGGCCCGGGGAAAGAAGCTGCCTCACTGAATACTTAACTAGTTTGAAAGAAGAGGAGTTCAGGGATTTTGTGACTTGGGCATGAAAGGAAATGAAGTTAAGTAGGGCAGGGGGGTAGGGGGGCAGGGGGGTAGGGGGGTAGAGGGGCAGGGGGGGGAGGAGGAATAATGCAGAAAAGGAGAGATACTTTGGAGGGGGAAAAGGGGAGAAAGAGATGGGGAGTGTGAAATGTAGAGATGTGAGAGTAAAAGGGGGAATGAACAAGGGACAAGACACACATCAAGTACGTAGATACAAGGGAGAGAAAATCATGTATAAAATAAAATAAATACTAAAGGAAAAGGAGAAAATAACGAAGGAAAGGGATGAAACAACGAAGGAAAGGGGAGAAAATAGCAAAAGAAAAGAATAAAAAATGCAAAGTAAAGAAGAGATGATAACAAGGAAATGAGAAACAGAAAAAGAAATTCAGGGCAAGGAGAAAAATCATCAGTACTTTTGCTTACGTTTTTTTTCCACTTCTAAGACGGCAAGGTACACTATTTATGCCTCTATATTATGCACTCCTACGTGGACTTCCTCCTTATCTACACCCACGCACACACACACACACACGTACTGGTAATAATATTTATAAAACTTAGGTTGCCTACGAATATCAAGGTGTTTTTATATAAACTTTTGCTGGAATATCTGACAAGGAATTATACTGTTCACACGACTGACCGCATATATTAATTTTATAAGAACTAAAGTCATCCTTGTCACTGTATGATGTTTAAGGGGGTGCGGGAGTTGGGGGACAGGCTTGGGGGGTTGGGGGGTACCTCCTTTAAGGGACCCTGTGATGAAGTCTGAAAATAGAGATAAATGAGTCCTTCAAATATTGCCACGAAACACTACCTATATGGAAGAAGCTTGTTTTGTGGCATAGTCAGGAAGAATCAGAACCCCCAATTTTCAGTCACGATCACAGGGTAGAGTTTGGACCACGCTAGATTCCCCCAGTAAGCTCAGAGCAGGCCGTATACGAGGCTTGTGTGCACCCGTCCAGCAGAGGTAAACACGAGGTACAGGTATAGTGTGAACAGAGCTTTTAGTCTCACCTCATTTCACCTGACTGATTCTTGTCATATCTGCCCCATTTCTCACACCTCACCTGCACCATTTATATCCCACCTGTCGCACCTTCACTTCACCTATAGCACCATCTTTACTTTATCTACACCATCTTCACTTCACCTACACCATCTTCACTTCACCTATAGCACCATCTTCACTTCACCTACACCATCTTCACTTCACCTGCACCATTTACATCCCACCTGTCGCACCTTCACTTCACCTACACCATCTTTACTTTATCTACACCATCTTCACTTCACCTATAGCACCATCTTCACTTCACCTACACCATCTTCACTTTATCTACACCATCTTCACTTTATCTACACCATCTTTACACTATCTACACCATCTTTACACTATCTACACCATCTTCACTTTATCTACACCATCTTCACTTTATCTACACCATCTTTACACTATCTACACCATCTTTACACTATCTACACCATCTTTACACTATCTACACCATCTTCACTTTATCTACACCATCTTCACTTTATCTACACCATCTTTACACTATCTACACCATCTTTACACTATCTACACCATCTTTACACTACCTGCACCATCTACAACTCACCTGCCGCATCTTCACTTATTTAACCTCTCGAATTCAATGCTTATCTTACTTACATCATCATCCCCTCATTTTTGTCGTCCACTTTTCGCTTCCCATATCCTCACCTCACCTCACCTCCTCATATCCTCACCTCACCTCCCTCTCTTTTATTTCACTTTCTTCACTCGTATTTCATTTCCCTTACTTAACCTCCCACATACTCTCTTCACTTCTTTCACCTCGCTTTCCTTACTGTTACTTCACTACCTACATCCTCCCTTCACCTCCCACATACTCACTTCACTTCCCTTACTTCCCTTCCCTCATCCTCCCTTCACCTCCTACATACTCACTTCACTTCCCTTACTTCACCTCCCACATACTCACTTCACTTCCCTTACTTCCCTTCCCTCATCCTCCCTTCACCTGCGGGCCTCAATAACACAGGCAGAAAATGTGTAGGGAGGGGAGAGTGAGGGTTGATCTTGTCCAGTAATGAATCTCTCCTTTCCCCTCAGTCCTGGGAGAGTACTCACATTTAAGTCCACAAAACCATTAGAGATGTATGTATGTATGTATGTATGTATGTATGTATTCCTTCCCTTCCATATCATCCTTCTTATGTACAGCCGGCAGCTTAAATTCGCGTCCATTTTCTATACTGAATAATGCTAATATGAACAGATAGTTGCATTCTAATCCATTTTCTATCCTAACAACATGTGTAATTTATAATATGTGAAGTATATTTGTCATCTCTGCATTAACATTTTATTACAACATTAATATATAGCTAATACATACGCAACTGGAAATGAAGCGAACTTATGCTACCGACTGTACGTATACCTTTTCCCTTCCACATAAATCCACTCTACCTACATCCCTATCCACTGCTTTCTCTTCCACACCCTTCGCTTTCTTCACAACTTTTCTTTTCCCAGATTTATACATTTATACTATATTTATCTATTCATTCTTTTCTCTCCTAAACCCTTCCTTTTCTCCATAACTTTTCCTTCATTCCCCATGCAGTTCCCCCACACACCTTCATACTACATCCTTCCCATATGCCCTCTTCTCTCTCTCACATCCTTCCCTTTCTCAATCTTCTCTGCAATTTTCCTTGGGCAATCTTCCTATCTACTCCCTTCTCCTTCTCCTCCTCCATCACCCTACCACTTCAAACCCTTCTTCACCTTCAACACCCTTTCCATACATACCCTCACCTTCCACACCCTAATCCCAACCCTACCCATCCATACCCTTTCTTTCCATACCTTTACCCCAAAAGCTCCATCGTGTGCCGGGGAAATAAATGAACGCATCCTTCACTTGACCTTCAATATACCAATACACACTCCTTGACCTAAATCCCTCCATCCACCTCCTCCATTTTTTTTATAGTTCATTCATTATAGTCTTGACAGGCAGAAAAAAAAAAAATCTCCATCATCCCCTTTCAGCCTCACTAGCAACCTGAATGGAAGGATACCAAATTACTTATTATATTTCACACAGTGCAAATAAATACATACTGTACTGTACACCTGTTAGTCATAAATAGTAGCTCTGATTTGTTGCTGTAATGACCAAAAAAAGTCTATATCAAATATGCTATGATATTAAAATGGGAGGAAACTGGATCGGAAATGAAGCAAGATGCATTATTTCTTTAAAGAGATAAACCTGTTGTGACAAATATCAGTTTCATTATAATTACTCCAAACATTACCTAACAAATTCACTTGTACTGTATACGGTAAAGTTCTCGTTCCCAAGGAGATAAATCTACATCCATTATTCTTACAGTCATATATAGATGTACAGTTGAGGGCACATGAAACAGACACATTTCAGAATAAATACCAAATACCAATCACAGAATAAATAAGACTTGCCTTTGTACACAATTATTTAAGGTGTCGTCTTACCCTATGCTCAGTGATGTATACCCTAGCTGTTTCAGGTGTGTCTGTTTATTATATCCGCAACTGTACGTTAATGATTTTACTCTATTTTATTCCCAATCCTCACTGAGCCAAGAATAATGGTTTGTGATAAATAATGCAGTGAATGTCTGTGTGTCGCGATTTGAAAGTTGATAAATTATGCACGACGAGTGATGTATGTATCTTTTCACCCCGCTTAATTAAATGAACCAAAAAAAGGTGAAAAACTTGTCGAGGAATAGTTTCAATGCTATAAAAAAATTGTTGCTAGTGACGAGTCCTACCCTGTGCACATTGATATACGAGAATACACCTGTCATCTGTTTTATTCTGCACCTGGACACACACACACACACACACACACACACACAAACACACACACACATTCTCTCATTCTCTCTCTCTCTCTCTCTCTCTCTCTCTCTCTCTCTCTCTCTCTCTCTCTCTCTCTCTCTCTCTCTCTCTCTTTCTCTCTCAGTGGCCCATGACAACCATTGCTGTTGCCTTCCTTTGTGGTCTGTATCCAGAGAAAACTTTCCATTCCTGAAAGAAGTCTCATTCGTCTTCTAGGAATACTCTTTTGGCTCCCTCCTCTCTATTCTTACTATCAACTTGACTTATATCTTACTTATTTTCTTCCTGACTTACTTGCCTTTTTACGATCTCTGGTAAAGAAATAATATTCATATTCTGGAATTCCAGCAACTTCGATAAAATTCAGACTTGGCAGTCGTGGACACAATGTTATTTTTTATCATTTCAATGCATTACATATTAGTATATTTACATATAAAAATTACAAAGAGGAACTAATGAATAATAAAATTACACCAATAATATAAATATAGATATAGATAATAATGATAATGATGAGGATAAAAATAACTAAATTTCCACATTCACGTAAAATATCAATATTAGTTTGACATCTCTCCATACAACCAACACCACTAACCAACTATGATAGCCCAAACACCAATACTGCCCACATCACTATATAGTCATCCCCTACATATACACCACAACCCATATCATTAGTCCTCCCCACCAACACTACTATACTCACACCACTCTCCATTCCCCATAACCCTCACACCAACACTATATAACCAACCATCATTACAAGTTGCACCTTTCTCCATCTCCTTCTACCTTGGTCCAGTGCTCATACCGTCGTCCACTACACTAACCCTCTCCCTCAGCATCCTCTCAACTCAAAACGTCTGTCTTTAATGATCCCTGGTCCGCCCCGCTCCTCAACACAACGACATCGTAAGAAACCCACACAAGCAGACACTAACACCCAA